>SFCI01000382.1:0-23103 GCA_004681135.1 Hericium alpestre | reverse complement strand
TAGTCTCGGGGCTTGCAGAGGCGGCGGGCGGCGTGGCGGGCGGGGATGTCGAAGTGCCGTTAGTCTGGACCGGGCAGTTTGTGGAAGGTTGAGAGGCGGTGGTGCCGTTTGCGTTAGCGACAGCGACGTTGTCAGAGCTACCGCCTTCGCCGCCATTCTCCGCACGCTGTTGGGCTTCGCGGCGTTGCTGTTCTTCATGTTCGGCGAGCGAGAGACGCATGGCTTCCATGACCATGAGCTATTTGGGAACGGCATCAAAACCATGTCGAGATGAAATGGAAGCGAATGCATACTTCCTCCAAATCCTGACCGCCTAACCCCATACCGCCCAAAAGCTGACTGAGCTCTTGCTGTTGGCGCCGCCTTGAGCGCCTGGTCCCACCCCCATTACCATTATTCCCCTCCCCATTATTATCCGCGGGCATATCCGGCAATGCGTGTACGCGGCCGCTGGTGATACCAACTGGAATGAGGCGATCACCCACCTGGCGCATGATGATACGCCGATTTGCCCGCCTGGCAGCTTGAGCACGGACTGTAGCAAGTTTCTGCTCCCAGTCAGGTCGAATTTGGTCTAGAATAGATGAAGAGGGTCAGCCAGTTGGTATGCTACAGTAGTCATGGACACCCGCCTGTTGTTACCACTTCGGCGTCGTTGTGGTTGAAACTCTTCCGACGTCTTTGCTTTCCTGGGATCACGGACATACCGTCTATTGACCCATTTCTCGAAGACTCAGACCAGGGTAATGGTGACTGTGGACAAAGATATGCAGCAAGTCAGTTGAAGCGCCCAGTTCGGCGCACATCGCAACAGGAGCTCGAAGAGCGCTCACCGATCCATCACTACCTATCCCTTGCCGCCATGACGGATGCCGATACACAATACCAAAATGTTCTTGCACGCAATATGGACAGCTCGCGGGCTCGGAAACGAGATGGGTCACGGTCGGCTCTGCGCGCTTGATCTGGACAAAGCACTCTGTGCAGATGACCTGATCGCAACATCGCGAACGATTGATGTTCTTTGGATAATACTACCCAATTATAATGGCATATAATGGGAGGAGATGGTGAATTGTCGAAAAGGAATGGGTAGTGACGTAATGGCAAGTATGCAATGAGAGGGTGCGCTCGGACAAGCAGAAAGACAGGACGCACGAGAAAGCAGATAGGACATTCGATGGCACCCCTGTATAACATTGCTTCTGGAGAACGGGATGGTTCTTTCGTAGCACTCGGCCGCTTGTGGTGGCTCGCCTTGGACATATATGAGGCCGCATCGCTCCGGACGGTATGCACCGACTCATTATCGGCTGGTGGCGGGGGTTCCTTTCGTGCCGCCAGGATCTGGTCGTCATCCCAGGAGTCTTCATAGTCCTCCAAGGGGCGATAGAACGGCGCGAGCTTGCGGTCGATGATGAGTTGTGCGGCGACGGTTTCATTCCAGTCTCTGGATCCTGAGTAGATGCCCTGAGGACAGAGATGACCGTAGTCGACCATTTCTTCGTGCTGGCCGCGTCCCGACGACGAGGCACTGTTGCCCATGGCGATGTCTAGTCTATGGTGAAGCGTAGGAGGGCGGTTGGCCGCAGCTAAGTACACCGGACGGCCGCGGTCAGAGATTCGGACGGGACAGAGTCAAGGACCAAGACAATCCCCTTTGTGTACCCTCTATTTGGCCAAACCTGGCCCTGTGGCGTCACCGCTCATTTTCTCTGTCTTTCTTTTTTTTTTCTCCACATCATATCCATTCTGAAGTTTGCACGTATACTGCGCAGTTCGCCACTTGCTTTCTGAATACTAGACGGACACACTGTCGTGTTCCTGCAGTTCCGGCTCAAATGAAGCCATTGGATAGCCATAACGCTCTTTCGGACTTGATTTCCCACCGCCGGTCCCCATCTGCCCATATCAGCTTTCTTGGCACCAACTCTGTAGATTACGGTGTCCCCATGACTGCAATGCATTCTACAGTCCACGTACCGTGAGTTGCACCGTTGGGCGACTTGTTGCACGGTGACGAGGACATGTATCACGTGTGAATTCAGCACGCAAGCTTCTTGTTGGTCGCGTCAACGTGCCGCCCGTCATTCACACTCTTCAAATACACATCTTGCCATTGCACACCTCTGTCCTCCCCGAGAGCCTGAAAAGCATTTCTAGTCCATTCAGCTTTGCGATCTCTTCGAAATGCAGCAATAACCGTCTCCCACGCGCGTGCACAACGCGGTGTAAACAACCAAGCGCCACGTCAGCTTTCCCCACGTGAGCCAGTGCTGAGTCTGCCAGGTCCAGAAATTTCCGCTGGTGCACCGCCATATAACTCTTCCAGAGCACCTACGCTCACCACGTCCCACATACTTGTTTCTTAGTTGCTGCTGGTTTATCCGGTCGTTGCTTGTTGGAACTGGTTATGGAAGCTCCTTGGACAAGGTCCCCAGAGGATCTCCTCCTCCACTTCCACGTAGACCCTCAGAGTGGTCTTACCACGGAGCAGGCCAAGAACCATGCTGAGATATACGGTACTAATGGTGAGCGCGACTTGATTCTCGGAAGTCACGAAGAGGACTGAAATGGGCAATAGAACTACCTGAGGAACCCTCGACGCCGCTTTGGGAACTGATTCTGGAGCAGTTCAAGGACCAACTTGTCCTCATCCTTCTCGCGTCTGCTGTCATCTCGTTCATTCTCGCTCTTTTGGATGACGCTGAGGATGCGACGCTGCTTGGTGCCTTCATTGAGCCGTCGGTCATCCTCCTCATTCTAATCGCAAACGCGGCTGTTGGTGTCATCCAGGAAACAAACGCAGAAAAGGCTATTGACGTACGTAAACTTTTTATTTGGTGGATGCACATACTGAGGACAGTTGTAGGCTTTGAAAGAGTACTCTCCTGATGAGGCCAAGGTCTTGCGTTCTGGTCAGATTGCGCGTCTCCATGCTGCAGAACTCGTCCCCGGTGATATCATTGCTGTCGCAGTCGGGGACAAGATCCCTGCCGACTGTCGCCTACTTTCTGTATCCTCCAGCAGCTTCCGCATTGACCAGGCTATTCTCACTGGAGAAAGCGTCAGCGTCAACAAGTCCGTAGATGCTGTTCCTGACGTGAGGGCCGTCAAGCAGGACATGACCAACATGCTCTTTTCCGTGAGTCTTCCATTTCGTTCACGTCGACTTGCTTCCTCATAATGTTACAGGGTACGACAGTGGTTAACGGGAGCGCACGCGCCGTCGTCGTCTTCACTGGCGAACGCACTGCCATCGGTGACATCCACAAGTCCATTTCCTCCCAGATCACGGAGAAGACCCCACTTAAGCGCAAGCTCGACGACTTTGGCGACATGCTCGCCAAGGTGATCACCGTCATCTGTGTTCTCGTCTGGCTCATCAACATCCGCCACTTCGCCGATCCCTCGCACCATGGCCTGCTCAAGGGCGCCATTTATTACTTCAAGATTGCCGTAGCTCTCGCGGTCGCGGCCATCCCGGAAGGGCTGGCGGCGGTCATTACGGCGTGTTTGGCGCTTGGGACGAAGAGGATGGCGAAGCGAAATGCAATCGTGAGGAACCTGCCGAGCGTGGAGACCCTCGGGAGCACGAATGTCATCTGCTCGGACAAGACGGGAACGCTGACCACGAACCAAATGAGCGTGTCACGAGTAAGTTATTTCGCCTTTCTCCTACCGGCATATAAACTGACACGTTGCAGTTCTTGACTATCGATGCTAGCGGAAACGCGCCGCGCGAATTCCTGGTGGAGGGCAGCACTTTCGCCCCGCATGGGTCTGTCAGCTTTGCTGATGGCAAGGATGCCTCTCATGAACTCCAGTTAGAGCCCATCCAGCGTCTCGCTGAAATCAGTGCCATTTGTAACGATTCGAAGATTGTGTACAATGCTGTGGGTATTTTTCTTTTTCTTTTCGTGAATAACCTGAACTAATGCGAAATAATCCCAGGACAAAGGCGCATACCATAATGTCGGAGAGCCCACGGAAGCCGCGCTCAAGGTCCTCGCTGAGAAACTCCCCTGCCCGGACAAGGAGCTTGCTTCCGCTCTGCCGACTCTCTCGCATACCGCCCGCGCTAGCGCCGTCAATGACTACTACGAACGCCAGATCCCGCGTCTCCTCACCTTCGAGTTCTCCCGTGATCGCAAAATGATGTCCGTCCTCGTCCGACTCAATGGCACCGGCGCGCTCTTCGTCAAGGGCGCGCCCGAGTCCGTCCTCGACCGCAGTACAACCGTTCTCGTCCCCGGCGGAAAACATGTCCCACTGACACCCGCGCTGCGCACCCAGCTCCTCCAACAGACGGCCACGTACGGCAAGGCCGGCCTGCGCACGCTCGCACTCGCGTTCGTGGACGTGCAAGACGTCGATGCAGGGCACTACCACTCGCAGAGCACGCAGGACTATTCGCGCTTCGAGCAGAACCTGACCTTCGTCTCGCTCGTCGGCATGCTCGACCGCCACGGCCCGAGGCGCGGCGCGCGGTCGCTAGCTGCAAGGCGGCGGGTATCCGCGTCATGTGTATTACTGGCGACAACAAGGGCACGGCGGAGACAATTTGCAGGCAGATTGGGATCTTCGGGGAGAACGAGGATTTGACGGGCAAGAGCTATACTGGGCGGGAGTTCGAGGAGCTGAGCCAGGCGGAGAAGGTGCTCGCGGTGCAGAGGGCCTCGCTGTTCAGCCGGACGGAGCCCGGACACAAGAGCCAGCTGGTTGATTTGCTGCAGGGTCTTGGTCTCGTGGTCGCTATGGTGAGTCTGATCTTTGCTATAAGCTTGGTCATTGCTAGACAGTGATTGTCTCGTAGACTGGTGATGGTGTCAATGACGCGCCTGCCTTGAAGAAGGCGGACATCGGTGTGGCAATGGGCAGCGGGACGGACGTGGCCAAGCTTGCTGCAGACATGGTGCTTGCGGACTCGAATTTCGCGACCATTGCGGGCGCGGTAGAAGAAGGTAGACTCATCTATAATAATACGAAGCAGTTCATTCGATACCTTAGTAAGTCGCCCTTCTCATTTACCAGTGAACGATGCTAATTCACGCCCGCAGTATCCTCCAATATTGGCGAGGTCGTCAGCATCTTCCTGACCGTCCTCCTCGGCATGCCCGAGGCCCTCATCCCGGTACAGCTCCTGTGGGTCAACCTCGTCACGGACAGTCTCCCCGCGACAGCGCTCGGCTTCAACCCACCTGATCACTCCATCATGCGCGTCCCGCCCCGCAACAGCCGCGAGCCCCTTATATCGAAGTGGCTGTTCTTCCGCTACATGGTCGTGGGCACATACGTCGGCGTCGCAACCGTTGCTGGCTACGCATGGTGGTTCATGTTCTACGCGGGCGGCCCCCAGATCTCGTTCTACCATCTCGTGCGTATTTCTTTCCATATGGTCGTGTGATCGTATTTTGAGCATATCTGTCCCCAGACGCATTTCCACCAATGTGCCTCGCAGTTCCCCGAGATCGGCTGTGAGATGTTCACGAACACGATGGCGCAGCGCGCGACGACGGTCAGCCTGTCCATCCTCGTCACCGTCGAGATGTTCAACGCGATGAACTCGCTCTCCGAAAACGAGTCGCTCCTGCGCCTCCCGCTGTGGAAGAACCCCTTCCTCGTCGCTGCGATCGCGCTCAGCATGGGTCTCCACTTCGCTATCTTGTATATCCCTGTCTTCACCGTACGTTCCTCTAGTTGTGTCTTCTATTATCCGTAGACTGACAGTGTACGCAGACCTTATTTGCGATTACCCCGCTCAACTGGATCGAGTGGAAGGCTGTCCTATACCTCAGCGCGCCGGTCTTGCTTATTGATGAGATCCTCAAATTTGTCTCTGCGACGTTTGTCGCGCCGCCATCGAAAGTGAAAGTAGACTAAACGGATGGAGGCATAGGGGATGTATGTGGTTGGCGGATGGCAGCTGCATAGTACAGGTGTACTTATTCTGTAGACCGCTTGGGCGTAATAAAGATTCAGCATGCTATTGTTATACTATCTTGCATAGCTTTCTGTCGACACCTTGTGCACTCTTAAGAGCTCTCGGACGGTTCGCCACGGCAGGCTGAAAGTAGAAAATTGCATCCGTAGGTCCACATCCCGTGGGCGCGTCGCTCGTTAGAACATGGAGCAGAAACCAAAATAAATATTGAGACCCGTAGGTCTACCACTCTGGGAAAGCGTGTCATCCTTGTGCAGGGGCCATGCTAATCTTCTCTGTATCGTTCCAATTTTTTCGTATGTCACCCCGAAGGGGACATTAGTATGTGGCCCCAATGGGAGGGCGTGCGGCCATTTTTGGGTTTTGGGCGGGCGGCGGGTGTCGGCGGGTGTTGCCGATGCGCCTTTCTTCCGACTGCGCTGCACAAGCTTGCACAAGCCATGGTCACTGCATGGCTTGTGCTCGACAGTCGCGTCTGTCTGCATAGAACATCTTTCAACATGCACGTTCTAGTTGATGGTCTGAAAGGGCTAATCGTAAGCCTTCGGATAGAGCTGCAATGCATCTCTTAATCCTTCCGTTGCATGCCAAGTGCGCACAACCTCCCTGGCCTGCGCATTTTCGCTGCTTCTTTTGCAAAGCTCTAGTTTCGTCGTTTACGGGTCCTCAGTTTCAGGTGCGTCGATAGACTTGCTTCTTGCGCTCATGGTTTCATGCGAGGTCTGCAAATTTTGAGCGCCCCATGTCCTTCGGGCGCGTTTCACCGTCGAGACTTCATCGAGACGCGCAGAAGTCGATCCGGATTGACGCTGGTCATGCACTTGATCCTAAAGCTCACTCCTGAAAGTGACGCTCTCTCACTTGCAGTGTGTTGTTCAAATCGGAATCTATCGGCGCTAACTCTACTCTATTTTCCGGTGAGGTTGTGTGCGGGCGTCCAACCCACGTTCCCGTGCACTTCTCTGGCGTTAATATGCACTTGTCTGTGCCTGCACGACTTGAAGCTTGGATGACCTCTGGTGTTCACGAGGACGTTTGAACGGGCGATATCTCATCTCCTGGTGTGCGATGCATGTGGTACGGCGAAACACAAAGTAATAAGGTCGTAGACATCAGTCGACATTGCGGCGGGGAAGGATACGTACGGTCAAGAGTATAAAATCAAGGTCCGAGCTCCCCCAGGTTACGCATTCAGCATTTCTTCTGTTCGCTCCTGCCTGTCTTTGTCAGTTCCCTCTCTGATAATGGCGTAGAAGCGTGTTGCTAACCCTCTCGCCTCAGCAGGAAACGCGCCGAGCCTTAGGACGTACCAGCGTAAAGCAAGCTTATCGACGACTCAGCTGCATATCCGAGTATGTGCCAAGCTACTGTTATCGCTTCGGAGGTCGCTGCTCTTACGTGTCGATCCCAGAATCCCTTCATATCCGCAAAGTCGTCCAACGGTCCAAATGAAGTTCTCAACCTTTGCATCCACGCTCTCCGCGGGTCTTGCGGCCATGTCACAGTCTGCACAATACTTTCCTCAGTTGCATCTGCCCATTTGCAGCCCTACAACCGTCCTTTGCCAGGGAGGGAGAAAAAATTATTGTTGATCCCTACCCGGATTGAACGGATGACCTTGAGGAGACACCTTAGCTGGAATCTCACGCTCTACCACTGAGCTAAGGGATCATAATTGTTTTGTTCAACTTAGAGCATTATAGTCTTTGAGCACGAGTCGAAGGTGAACAGGTTCAATTACAAGGAATATTGTTGCTATTTATCTCGGATACTTTTCGTGTGTCATAAGTAATGTGACTGTCGTGTGTGTCAACCCTCAGGGAAAGAGAAAGACCGCCTCCGATGTTTCTAGTTAGCCATGCCCATATTAGGAAGAAGGCAGGTGTGCGGCAGTTGCCGAACATTCTCCGAGCTGCCTTGAGGTTGCGTCTCGTTCACTGTTCCACTTCGACCACGCTGGACAATTGAATGAGGTGTTTGACCGCTCGATGGCATAGAGTGCAAGCTCGATTGCTGCCCGCTCTTAGAAGCATGCGAGCCCCAGCAGGTGGGTGATCACATCACGACCTGGGGACAGGATCGACAGGCGTCGTTCATGTTCGTTTCATCTTCACCCCGGCTGGAACTCCGTGAGTTCGCCCATTAAGTATTACCGGTCAATTATCTGACGGTGTGTTAATACAATCCTGAGGTGACATCCGTGGATGTTGACCTTATTGTGATTCGCGTTCGCGTGTCGACAAGCTGATATCATTTGTTGCAAGGTTCCAGTCACGTTCGGTCGTCTTCTCACCGCTCTCTTCTACCTCCATGATTACGGAGGCCTCGGATCATCTGGAACTACTATACGCTGATCCGGATAGTCGAGGATCGGGCGCTTGCATCAGCGCGAGCAGCCGGGAGCAATGTCGCGCCCAGAGCTGTCCCGCCTGCTTTACACTTACGGGACAGGAATCGCACCGTCACCTCCATCCAGCCATGAAGATTTGCCATGTGTTCGGGTTTCAAGGCATGTACTCGTGCCGTCTGACTGTTCTATTACTCTCCCAACCGCATGATTCCACCTCTCACTTCTCGTCATTTTCCTCTCCAGAGCTTTTCTTGTTCCTGGGACCTAGCGCAAATAGACAAACTCCGTCTCAGTGGACTGCAATGAATGGTCCATCAGCACACTCCGTGGCTTCCTGATTGCCCTTTGACTCATACGGGGATCAAGATGGTCCACACATAATACAGAACACGCCTCACCCCGACTAACACAGTTTGAATACCATGGTAGTATGAAAATCGAGCGCGCCTTCACAAGACCAATTGACCCTCCCTTCTTGGAGACTTTCTCATGCGTCTCGTGTCCGCACACGGGCTATAGATGATACCATGTAAGAGCGCTCACACTAGCCTGCAATTAAATTCTGTAATCAGCCACTTCAAATTCCAATGCATCTGCGCGCCTACAGGGATTTACAGCGCCCTGATATATGTGTAGGCGCGCTGCATTGTCCCAGGAAGCTGCTATGGCACTCCGCCAGACCATCAAAGTGACATCTATGCTACATGGAGATTCGCATGGCGGCGCTATGCTCGCTCACGAGGACGACGACCACATGGCATCAGATCGACGGAGGTGCGGAAAGTGCCTTGTCCCGGTGAGTTCGGGAGCCTTACGGTCCCGATGTGCAGGTTGGAGGTTGGCGAGCAGAGGTGCCGAGGAGTATAAAATGCTCTGTAAAAATCGAAAGAAACCTCAAGCTGCCTCTCAGGATCTGCTTCAGTCGTCTTCTGCCCAGTTCTCACTCTGTACGTCTTTGTCTAATTTTTCACGACGACGGGCTGATTCTATCTTGTAGTTGACGAACTACTCGCGTCTCAGCGTATCAAGATCATTGTCTTTCCGAGAGCCTTGGTATGTCCTTGGCCTCCTTGGCTGTTGTCTTGTCGATGCTCAACATACCCTACTCGCCCAATTGAGCAGCCAAGATGAAGATATCTCTCCTCGCCACCGTCCTGTCCGCCGGCCTCGCCGTCCGCGGGGCAGCGATCGTCCCTGCCGACACCACGGCCTACAACGCGACCGAAGTGGCGGTCATCCCCGCGCGCACCAACTCCAGCTACGCCCTCGACGCGGATGCACGCTCGCTCGAGGCGATGGAGCAGGGCAAGCCGGGCCCGAACAGCGCGGCCAAGGACACGTCCAAGTACCCGACGCCCGTGCGCCGTCGAAGCACCATCATGAGAACGCGGCGACGACGCGCTACTTCTCCGAGGCGTCGGCGGTGAAGGTCGCGCAGGGCGTGTCGGGCGACGTGCAGGACAAGGGCAGCGTGAAAGACTTTGTGCCGTACCTCGTTGCGGGCCTGCAGCATTCGTTCCAGGACATCGGCGTGCGGAATGTGCAGGAGCTGAGGAAGGGCGTCGCGGAGGAGCGCGTGCGGTTTGAGCTGCGCACGGCAAGCGCGCAGGTGGAGGGTGGGGTGCATGGCTTGAACTCGTAAGTTGCATTCGTAACGTTCACTTATGGCTGGCACTTATCGCCGTTTGCAGATATACCAAGCGTTTGTTCGCACCTGCATAATTGTTGTATTATGCATGTCACTTACTGTATCCATTTACTCGGTGTACTATGACCCGTTTACATCACGTCCCATCGACTATCTTGATCCAGTCTGTAGTACACGGCAATCATTCTTTCTGGATACTGAGTGCGTGTTGTGAACGAGACAGGTATCATTTTATCTGTGCTTATATACATAGAAAGACTTCAGGATAACGTCAAGTTCGGGCGACTGAGCTGCCGCCGACGCTCGACGCTACTGCTCAGCGCTCAGCAAGAGAAGACCGGAGGCCCTGAGTTCGAAATGAGCACACTTCGTCAGATGTTGAGCTGGTTCGCACTTACCAGGGACAGTGTACGATGGCAGGGTCTGGTAGATGTTGATCTTGATGCCGGGGTCAGTGCCTGTCCGGAGGCCGTCAGTCATTCAGAAAGGACTTCAACGAGGGATGCGAAATTACTTACCTGAGTACGCACCAGGGAAGCTCACGGTGGCCGGCTGCGCGCTGCCTCCGCCGGTAATCTGCAGCTGTGCACACTCCATCTGCAATGCAGATGAGTATGGCATTCTCATAAAACGTTTCTGCCACATACATAGAACTGGGCGCCGGGGTAGTTCGAAGCGGCGTGCAGGGCTAGAAAACAGCATCAGCACGCACGGCCCGCGTCCTTCTCACGAACGGCACCCTACCGATGATCTCGTGTCTGAGGAGGTACTACCCGGGCTCAATACACGCCGGTATATCAAACATGACCTTGCCCTTATTCGCAATGAGCCGGTCGACGCCCCAGCTCTGGTCGCTCGCGTCGAAGCCGTCCTCCCAGATCTTGAACCACTGTAGCCCAGTGACGTCCGCCTGCGTCGCGTTGTCGACCTTCGCGAGGTACGTGAGCACGGGGCCCTTGTGCGACGGGTCGATGGGGTCCGCGGGGTCGGACGGGTCCGCGCCGGCGAGCGTGTGGTGCCATTCGGCGGTGTAGGACGCGCCGGCGGGGACGGAGATGATGTCGGTCGAGACGGGCTGGTGGTACGGGTTGATGCCGCCGTTGCAGATGAGGTCGTTCGAGGTCACGTCGGTGATGGGCTGCAGGGGGTTAGAGCTGGGAGGGGGAGAGAGCGGCGGGACGTACGCCGTCGTAGTCAGGGACGCGGATGCCGTTGATGTGGCCTTGGTCCGCGCCGTTCACGTACATTTCCTTAGNGCGGCGCGGAGGTTAGANGGGGTGGGGAAGNGANGCGGAGNTTGCGGGTGCCTGGCATACCTGGAAGATGGTGTGCGCCGATGCGGTGCCCGCAAGGAGGGCCGCAGACGCGGTCGAGAGCAGGAACGTCTTCATGATGAAAGGAGTTATGGGAGCACGTAAAGAAATACCGTGTCGTCCGTTCGATGGGATGGAGATCCCAGTTTTTATATAGGCGCGCTGCGCCCTCTTGTATAGGGTAGAAACGCGTAGGCTCCAAACCGCAATTTCTTCGGATGTCGGAAAACACACGAAGTCGCGATGAGAGTGCTGTATCTTGGAAGTGGAGTAAGATACACCGCGGAGAAGACGTCCCGATGACCTTTTACAAAAGCAAACGAAGATTGCGAGGTTCTACAGAGCCTTTTCCGAAGCTCCGTATAGCCTATCAAGTCAAACAAATGGAAGTTGCACACAGCGTGACGTACCCAGAATGGAAGAAAGAATACTTAGAGTCGACAGATTTAGCATCCTAATCAGTCCGAGGACGTCCATGACCACATTAGAGAACCTCGACGAGAGGCGAGTCGAGGAGAAACTCTCCCTTATCGTTGGAGCGCATTTCTCCAACGTTTAAGCAGACATTGTACGGGAAATAGCATAACACCTTCAGATGCTGCACTTTCTCTCCGTGCTGCGTCGCATCGCTGCAGCGTTGAACGGACGAAGCCCTCCGCCCGGGTTGTTCAATAGATCGTGAGGCAGGAAAAGGCCGTTCCTAGCAACCGCTCGGAGCGAGTGACAGTAGACGGTGTCCTACCAGACAATGGCCTAGGGATAACCTGCCTGTAAAATTTCAGCAGAAACAAACAGTGCAACAGAGGAGAAACAGAGAAGAAAACATGGCGAACATAGTGGTCCAAAAGTAAGCCGAGTCATTGACTCCTGCTGGCAGAGGGAATCGGTCTGACTATTCAATAGAGTGATCGATCTGTTTTGAACTCCGACGAGAGCTTGACGTCGAGCACGGCGGCGAGGACGCGTCGCTCAACATCAACGATGAAGGCGACAACGTCCACCGCTTCGTCCTCGACGCCTGTCGCGCACAATGCACTTCCACCACCGTCAACAGCGTCTGCGTCGCGCTCGTCGCGAATCGCGCCACATTCTCACATCAAGGGGCTCGGTCTGACGGCAGAAGGGTATGCGCACACGGATAGTGCTGGGTTTGTCGGGCAAAACATAGCGCGGGAGGTGCGTGGTATCTTATTCTGGCGCGTTCTAATGATTTTAATATGCTGAAAGGCATGCGGAGTCGCTGTCGATCTCATCAAATCGCGCAAGTTCTCTGGACGCGCGCTGCTGCTCGTCGGTGCGCCCGGCACCGGAAAAACCGCATTGGCACTGGCGGTCTCGCATGAACTTGGAGCAAAAGTGCCATTTTGTCCGATGGTCGGCTCGGAAGTGTACAGTACGGAGGTGAAGAAGACAGAGGTCCTGGCAGAGGCGTTCCGGAGAGCAATAGGTGCGCGCGGCATTGTCGTCTGCCGCGCGATGTGCTGACCAGCGTTCTTGCAGGTCTTCGGATAAAAGAGACGAAAGAGGTGTACGAAGGAGAGGTGACTGAGCTCACGCCCACCGAGGCCGAGAACCCCTTGAGCGGCTATGGAAAAACGGTCTCTCATGTCATTGTCGGACTGAAGACGGCAAGGGGGACAAAGCAACTCCGCATGGATCCCAGCATCTACGAGGCGATGCTGAAGGAGAAGATTGTCGTTGGAGATGTCATCTACATCGAGCAGACCACAGGTGCTGTAAAGGTGTGTCCATTCCCTTCCGCGGAGCGTAAATGCAAACGAGAGCGATCCTCCAGCGCGTGGGCCGATCGGACGCATATGCGTCTTCATACGACCTCGAAGCCGAGACGTATGTTCCCCTACCCAAAGGCGATGTCCACAAACGAAAGGAGCTGGTCCAAGACGTCACATTGGGCGANCTCGATGCGGCGAACGCGCGGCCACAGGGCGGACAGGACATCATGAGCGTTATGGGCAGCCTGGTCAAGAGTGGCCGAACGGAGGTCACAGAGAAGCTGCGGCGGGAGGTCAACAAAGTCGTGAAAGGCTATGTGGATCAGGGTGTCGCGGAGGTGGTGCCCGGTGTTGTTTTCATCGACGAGGTTCGTGTCATGTCCTTTGGGCGAATGACCCGTCTGCTGACCGTTTCCCGCGCCAGGTGCACATGCTCGACATCGAATGCTTCACATACCTCAACGCGCTGCTCGAGTCGCCGATGGCGCCGACCGTCATCTTCGCTACGAACCGCGGGAACTCCTTCGTTCGTGGGACGACGGACATCGTGGCACCCCACGGCATCCCAGTGGACTTGCTCGACAGGTACGCTATCATGAAGATCTGGAAATCTGATATCTCACGCGCAGCGCAGGTGTCTGATCGTGAAGACGGAAGGCTACACGCGCGAGCAGGTCGCCAAGGTCGTGCAGCTGCGCGCGAATATTGAGGGTCTCAGACTGGCCGAGGGCGTCCTCGATCGGCTCGCGGCGGAGGGCGAGAAAAGCTCTCTTCGGTGCGCATCTTTTTTCTACAGCGCGTAGCTTTGTGTCGCTGAGTTTTGTTCCAGCTACGCCCTTCAGCTGCTCACGCCAGCCTCGATCCTTGCCTCACTTGCAGGCCGGAGCCAGATCGAGGTGGAGGATGTCAGCGAGATGAACGAGCTGTTCTTGGACGCAAAGACATCTGCGGCGATGATCAGCGCGGCCGAGTCGACCAATGCTATGAGAGCATAGTCGGCGAGCGCGTGGTAGACCCAAAATGTTGTGATAATAGTTGTCACTTGTTGCGTAAGATGCCTGCTTCCTCTGGTGCAGGACGGCTCTGACGATCATCCAGATTTCGAAGATCTAGTTATCCATCTTGTTGTCTCATAGATATCTTTATCTTGCTCTTCCCACAGGAACGACCGACGATGAGAAAGTGCCTGTCCTGCTGATCTTTCCACTTCCCAGCCGCCGCGAAGGAACCTCGCACAGGACCTCCCGTAGATTTGCGGCAGCCGTGGCCACGACCATGGTGCCTCGCCAAGACGTCCCAGAGTTTCCACGCGCGAGTCTATTCAAACAGCGTGCCTGCACGACTTGCAGATGCTCCTTTGTAGGTCACTAGGTGCCTAACTCCGCTATCACTCGCAAAAGAGAACTTCAAAGCGCCTGCCGTACGGTTTCATCTTTTCCCAGTGCGTCCCGGCGCCTCGTCGAGCGCGAGAAATTGCGCGCAGATGTGGATGAGTGGACTTCTGGCGCTTCTCTAGGCCCGTTCTGCAGGCGACGACGAGATGTGGTCTCGCACCTTGTTGGGGGCATGACTGTGCTTCTTCGAACCTTCGGGTTTGTTTTCTTTTCTCCATATGCACACAGACCCGTGCAGGGCACAGGTGAGGCGGCGCACGGCATTCGTCTGCGGACCTCAGGACACGAACGCCAGGCAACGTGCATTGTTGCCCGCACGGGTGATACATAGGCACATGGGCTGTTGTGATGAACTTCGTTCAGTCTTTTGACTTGCGGGATATTTGGGGTGCGGGAAGGGAACGGGGGACTTATTTTGCCTTCCAACTCGGGCAGCATCTGACACGCAGGCTGTTCTTCTATCTTCGCCATCTGGCGATGCTGACAGCCATCACGGACAGTTATCCTGCGACTGGAGGGACATCGAGCTGATCCACAGGACAATATGAGGCCTAGTGCGCCGTGCGCGCCCCGTCGTTGGAGCGCGATGTGGGGGTGCTTCTCTTCAGAAGAAAGTCTTTGCGAGGTGGCGTNTTCTGTCGCGATTGGGCATGCTTGTGCTGGCAGATTGAATGGTGCATTTGTGCGTGCTAAGTATGTATGCCCGAGATTTCTGGCGGCGGCGGCAAACTCTGACAAACTATACTGTATGGCTTGGGCACGTGCGACCGGGTCTTTCTCAATAGCTAATTCAGGTATACAGATTTCTGTTCACGTCAACGTTAATTACGGTCCAAGTGATTGAACTCGGGCCAGCTATAGGGTTTCAATTGATCTGACGATTGAAACCCGGAGTTGGTAGATTCCAATTGCCGCGCCACTGCAGGGAAACCAGACGCCATGCGTTTAACTTCAAGTTCCGGTCAGTCCGCCTACTCTGTCTTGTACCGGTTCTCATGCATGTTTTCCAGCAAGAAACGAAGCAACTTCAGAGACTTGGAATCGTGCACGACTTGTGGCGTCTGTCATGTGCGCGTCGTCGTCTTCGCTGCCGCTAATTCGTTCCGAGCGTAGCTTCCCCGGATGGAGCTACCCCAGCCGAAGCGATTCCCAGAGAAGCACGATCTCATTGACCTGACTTCTTCCGTGCCAACGGATGCACTGTCCACAGCTGCCGGGCATTCTTCATATCTGCTTTCTTTGGGAAGACCAGGACGGCGGGCGGGGAAGTATATTCTAAAGGCCCCAGGAACTAGTCATCATATGACTGCGCCGTGAATAGAGATCGCACGATTATAGAGACGCTCAAGTAGCACCATCCAGGTAATGGCTGTTGCAATTAGCATCAAATTTCATTTGTGGTCGAGTCGCTGGCCGCAATTATGGCTCGGCGGTGGGTTAACAACAGATCTGGGTAGGTAAGGTATCCCACACTTAGTTTCTGAGTGTATTTGTCACTGAACCTGTGTCGAATGTGCGGGATTCCTCTGCCCGATCTCTGCATTGTTCGACAAAGAAAGACGTGGTCGTCGCTTCCATGACTGCGATCATCGTACTCTGCCGCTGTCAACTCGACCCTTCACCAGTACGACGGGCCTTCACGTCCGCACCTGACTCCACGCCCTTCTCTTTCCCATGCAGACGAACCCGACTGACAGATTCGCACCACGTCGCAGACAAGATTCGCCACGTGGGCCTGTCGCCCAGCGTCTATGTACATAGGGTGCTCTAAGCAGGCCCAACGAGCAAAAAAGGCCGGTGTCGTCCATCAGTGCGTCCAGGCTGCGCTTCCGTACTGGGCATAGACAAATCGCGCCGCCTGATGGGAATAGACAACCCTGTGCACAGATCGGGGCTTCGCGAAGCTCGCCAGGACATTAGTACCGAAGGAGGTCCAGTTAGGAAAACTTCTTTCGTCAGCGACAGGGGAGGTACTTTCCTCTATATATGTATCAGCTTCCCCGGCGATCCCTATAAAGGCGCGACCGTCGAGGTCTCATTCTCATTTTTGTCCTGCCCCCCTTGACCTCCCAGGCCCTTCCACCCACCTCACCGTCGTCGTCGTCTCCAACAATGACCATCGGAGGCCCACCATCAGCTTATTTCTTCGAGGACCGCACCGGTCTCATCTCGGACTCGGACTTCGACGAGGTCTACGACCGCATGTTCCTTCGCGTCTCCTCCACGCCCCAGCGCACGCAGAACGCGGGGATCATGATCTACGACATGGGCCAGCGGTCGACAAGCCACAGCGACCGACGGCACTTCTACCGCGACCCCGCCATGATCCTCGACTTTGGCCCGAATGGGGCGCTCGGCACGGTGTGGTTCCCGCGCAAGTCGGTGTCGGTCCCGATGCAGCAATACCTGCGCAAAGTGTCGCTTTTCGGCGGGTACGGGGCTCCCGCTCGTGTGCATGTGTGATTGTGACTGACGGATGGTGCGCTTCGAAATCCTCAGATCGCTGTTCAGGAAGTTCAAGGCTTCAGATGGCAAGGAGTACAAATGGAGCCACCGGATGGTTGCGGAGCACGAGTGGACGGTGAGAGTGCCCCATCTACCTCGCTGCGCTTCTGTTCCATTGCTGAGCCCATGCAGTGTCTGAACGCAGACAACTACGTCGTCGCGCAGTATACGCTCAAGCCGCCCAACCGGCCCGCGTACGGCACCTCCGGGAATGTCTTGACAGTGTACGAGACCTTCGCGCACCTGTCCCTGGGTGAGTCTCGCCTTCCGAGCCGCTCCCTTTCGGTAGCATTTCTTGTCGCCATCAGGTTCTGATGACGCCGTCGCCGGTCCACAGAACTCCTGGCGTCGCTGACTATCATGCGGCACATCGCACAGCACAACCTGTGATCGATGACCACGTCTCCATCCACACATACCCCCTGCACGTCCAAAATTATACCACCCTCCTTATCGTTATCGTACTTTGCACCTAATGGAGGCTTTCTATAGTAGTTTGACCATGTACCGACGCCGTTCTTGTTCCGTTTACTTGTATCTTGTATCACTTGAGACACTGTACAGTACGTACGCTTGGACATACCGCGTACATCATCCGAGGACAATATTTCTTTGACAACCAGATGCGTAGTGACGTTCAGATCCTGTCGGCCATTTTGGCTGCAATAATGACACCCGAACTTCGCTCTGATGGTACGTGTCAGATACTTGAGCATAGTAGGCTAATTTCCCGCTGCGCACCTCGCGATAGGAAACATTCAGGGCGATGACCGGAGCTGCCAATTAGCATCTCGAGCGCAAGAGCAGAGCGGGCCCTGTAAGGTAATTGATAGATGTACTCTATTACACTGCGGTCAGAAGCACCGTATGAAGGAATCAGAGATCGACCCCGTCATCTTTCATTTATAGTCAATTGGTCTGTCTTTGAGAGACGGGCAGATGGAAGTTGTACATTGCGCACATCACTGACACGCGAGTCATGTCGACTGCTGCTTTGATAGGAGTTGATTAAAGGAATGAAGCTGAATCTTCTCTGGCCGCTATACGGAATGGACGAAGCTCTAGACATGCGCATAAACACATTTACAGATACGAACAGCTTCACCTCAATGAAGCCCATTCTCTAGATCACTGACGGAGACTGCGCTCTCAAGAGCTGCCGCTTCAACCCAGTCGCGAATTATGACACGTGTCATTGCGTAGCAAGGTGTCCAAGGACACGTCAGGGACGACTCGCCGAAAGTTCTTACTATGATGCGCTTCGGACCCGCGGCCATCGCCGCCTGGACATTTCGTTCCATCCGTCCGCGATATAACTTGTCCTTCTCAGTGGATGCCGTCACATATACCGACAGGGGGGATCTAACCGTCGAAGCTGGAGCACAAGGGCTCGTGTCCCTGTTGCGTGGTACTAAGACGCGATGAATGAGTAGCTGGACGTTATAAGCGAAAGGAGGACGCAGACCTGATCGCATCCATTTCCTTCCTTGGAGGGAGCGTCACGATGCACTTGTTCATGTTCACGAACTGCACCCTTCGGAAGATTGGAGAAGAGCTTGTCGGCACCATTGAACCTACGCCAACGTCTCGAACAGATTCGAGTGCCTTGGAGAGGCCGCCGCGGCCACGGTTCTATATGCACTGGCAATTCAGATCTTCCTCTTCGCGAACGATGCTGAAGAAGGGTAAAGTGGCCGGTGAGAAAGAGATATGAGGCAGAACTATGTGATGGAGGCTGTCAGTCCGAAAAGGGTCAAGTACCAGGTGGTGGTAGGGACTCCGGGCTGGGACACACACCGATGCACGTGGAGCCAGAGAAGTGCGCGGAGTAGCTCGAACTGTTCTTTCGTCAAACTGAGGCTTTACGGCTATATGGAGAAAAGTGACGAGGTGATGAGACCTTGGAAGGTCTGCGCGAGAAAATTTGATGTACTCACCAGTCAGCGATTGCAGGGGCTATAATGTGAACGGTCCCCGAAGCAGGCTGGCGACGGCGGCCAAGGCCATGAGACCGAACCAAGGTAGTGTCAATGGCGCTGCTGCACATCATCCGGCGAACATCCGGCGAACATGACTGGTGTGATGCTCTGGGAAACATCCACACGTGTTTTGAACGAAGGCGATGCCAGCTTAAACTTGGTGCAGAGACAACCGCCGTCGGCAAGTCCGACAAACGGCAGGTGGGACTACATGCGCTTCCCAAGCTTGCACAGGATGCGTCTTTCCGTGTTCGACATCAGTCCTTCTGCGCAGCGTTACTGGAAAGAGGAGGGAATGGCCGGAAGACGGGATATAAGGCCGCGAGCGCGAACATCGGCTGCCTGTGGTCGCTCTAGAGCGACGTCCAATATTTACATATGACTCTCGTCCGCATCTTATACGGTTCACTGAACGTTCTGGGAGCGGCAACGGAATCGATATGGGGGTCAGAGTGATGCTGTATGATGCAACAGCATCCTTTATGAAATTGTTGGCAGATTATAGCGACTGAAGACTGCTGGCGGTCGAATAAGTGTCCAAATTGAAACAACTGAAAGCACAGTAGCTTACTTTATATACTAGAGGCCGCAGTAATGCCTCCGATCCAGCCCGTATCAAGCATCGTCCATCCACGCATGCATGCACTATTGATATGCACGGATATCATCATAAAAGATTTGCTTCTGGCCAGTACGCAGACATTGCTGGGCCCCTTCGAATTGAAATGCTGTTCACGACAAATTCAGGAGGCTTGAGAATCTTCATCAGCATCGTACAAAACCCGTAAGACTCTGTATATCTTCCTGTCAAAGTCCAAATTTTTCCACCACACATGGCCATGCATCCTCAACAGCTGGCCTTCTGTTGGCAATGTCGTGTCGGCATTCAAAGGCAGATCACGGATGAGTTTCGGCGGTTCGAGGATCTTCAAAAAGCGTACTATCATCGCATGTTTGCCCCGGTGTTCTGGCAGCGCTGATCGCTCGAAACGGCAGAGAACCGAACCTTCTGTAACACAAGATTAGGTCAGAGAGTCAGTTCCACAAGGACACGCAAAAAGACGCGCCCACCATCGTAAAGCCTCTCAGGGTGCAGACGGAGCACAAATTCATGTCTCTCCCCTGCAGAATGGACCATAACTGACTGGCGATATTTCGCAAGATCGAGTACGAAAGGCTCGCTCAGGCTGCTGATGGACCGTCGTAGTCGGCCACGAGGCCAGCTCTCCGGATTACGGAAGTCAGAGATGGCTTTGGTGTCGATCAGCCTGTCGTGGATGAGGAGAGGCAGAAGGGCGCTTTTCAAGAACCTCGCGATAACTGCGACAGACAGGTGCCAGATGAAGCCCTTGTCAAAAGTGAGATCGTATCCACGGGAGAAATTTGCCGGGTCGCTGTCCTCTGTCACGCGGAAGCGTATCTGTGGATACGATGGGCTCTGCGGATTGACATAGTAGTATAGGAATCCGTGGGTACCAGCGGGGAATGGTGCACGACGTCTGCATGTACGGCTGTCGGCGAGGACAACTTGATCGTGGTAGACAGTTTTAAAAGACTGCGGATAGACTTGATCCGGGAGCGATATGTGTACCCTGGGGGCGATAATACCTGAAATGTCCATAAAGCATTCGGGATGGAGACGTTTGGAGTCAAGGGTAGTGATAATCCTGGTCCGCACTGGCTGCGACGGTCGGCCTATTCTCCCTGCTGGCAGTGCTTTCGAACGAGGAGCTGTGTTATCTATTGCCTGCTTTGAGAACTATTACGCGTCATCAGTTTTCACAGCTTCTTGAGATGTATGTGAGACCGTACAGGGTGTTTTTCTACACCGGCAGTGCGAAACGATTCTGCATTGCCATTGCTTTGTAGAGTTTGCGACGAGGCAGGGATGGAAAGTCCACGATGCAATACAACGCTTCTAGGAGACAGAAATGAAGGAGATAATAGCCGCAATGACTGCAGCCGAGATCTTGTGCTAAAGTTCATCGCAAAAGGTACAGCTTGAATATTGAGCTTGAAGCCGTACATGCTCTTGAGGATCTAATGATAATAGTGCTGCACGCGACAATTCGTCTGGGTTGGAAATATTCAGTATTCCTAGAGATATGATGTCCGCATTATACGTGCTTACCTCGCGCTCTTAACGGCCACGGTCAACGCTGACAACCACGTCGGCGAAGGTTAACAACGTTTGGCAAGGTTTGACAGCCGTTTTGCGTCTCGGACAACGACGAACTTCGAACTGCAGGTACCGCCGGCATGACGGAGCCGGCTGCTCGTGCTCTCGGCCGGGCTTCAGCTTACTAAGCAGCTCGGTCTTCATCAGTTCTTCATCGGGCGACTGTCAGTTCTGCGAGTGCCGCACTTGTGCCGCACTGACTTCAAGTTCGTCCTCTGCACACTGACAAGCTATTCGAAGCTTAAGCTTGAGGCCTGTTAGCTGATGCACTTGTGGCACGTTTCGCATTTTGGGACAGGACCGCTCCTGAATGCATGGAAAATATCTTCGATTCTCAACGATCTCAGGCCGCAGGCCGATCCATACTGACTATAGTCCAGTGTTCAGTCATCTGGTAGTGCAGCAACCCCCTCAATCCTTTCGTCTGACTGACGGGTATGAGAAATCTGGTCTTGATGATTATTTGTCTACGACATGAAAACTTGATTTAGCTCGATGACAGGTACTCTCCACTGCTATCCCGAGCCAGAGATGATTAATATGATTCGGTGTTATGGCCGCGATTACTTATAGCGTAGGGTGGGGCGTTGATAATGAGGGGCCCCCTCTTTCCAGACTTTCCAAGCCTTAATCTCTCACCCACGGCGATATCTTTGAGGTGAGCCTATGTCTAATTCTTCTATTTTGCTGTCTTTGATACAGCTATCAGGTATCTCGAGTGGTATTTGCGAAATATTGAATCCAACTCAGTACGTCGCGCGTATCTCTCTACCTTAGGTGAACAAAAGGTCTGAGCGCAAAGGAACCCATGTCTGGGTATGTACTGGCCGACCCCCCATGAGACGAAATATCTTATTTCGGATTTGTTTGCAGGTCCCGGGCTCGGTCTGCAGTCCGCCTTCCCACCGAGATCATTGCCCAGATCATCGCTTTTGCTTCCCATGAGCACTTTCCAGATTGCTCTCTTGATGATTTCCACTGCCCGCGTCGCACGCTCGCCTTATCTCATGTTTCTCGCCAATGGAAGGACATCACGCTAGGTTCATCACTGTTATGGACGAGCATTCGCAGCGATTACAGCTTTGACCTGATGACGGCATGTCTCACTCGCTCGCATTCGGCATCTTTACGGATTTGTATCGATCTGCCTTTCGCAGTCGAAAGAGAATGGTTCCTGGATCTACTCCGTCTGGTTACACATCGAATTGCTTCTCTTTCCATCCAACAGAAAGCATGTGGAAAGGGCCCGGGTATACCTCTGAAGGACGTCTTACGTGCAGCCAGTACAGAAGCCATCCGCCTGGAAACACTCCACGTTGATGTTTCCAGGCAAGGTGCCACGGACACGGACATCCCGATTCTTTTCAGCGGCTCCACTCCAGCCCTTCGACATCTGACTTTGCGCGGTATTCTGCACACCCCGGGCAATGTATTCAAGAATCTTACGCATCTACATCTCTTCCCTAGAGGCCGAATGCAATGCAGCGATCTATACGACATCATCTGCAACAGCCCGGACCTCGAGATCCTCGACTTGCAGGGCGCGATCACGTCTATCCTTCCACCTCAGCCTCGAATAACACTCAATCACTTGCAGAAGCTGAGCATCACAGAGTCGCCATGGAACATGGTGCACCCCTTCCTCGCCTGCCTCGACATTCCCGCCACCTGTAACTTCACCTTCCTCATCGCAAACCCTACCCCCCAATCCAACGACCACGTCCTCACCTCCGCGCTCCCCGCCGACCTCACGCACCTCCGCCCCCTCCACGGCGCGACGAAGCTACTCCTCGGTGCCCCCAACACGATGGCCCTCTGCGGCAGCAACGGCCGCTCCACCTTCGAGCTCTTCTCGACCTGGGTCGTCGACCCCCCGCGCTTCTTCGAGCACTCGCTCCTCGCGCTCGCGCACGCCTTCCCTTTATCCGCGGTACGCGAGCTCTGGCTCGGCCCGCACGCCCCCGGCGCCTCAGTGCACATCGAGCCGCGCGCGAGACGTGGGCCGCGCTCTTCGCCGCGCTGCCGCGCCTGCACACGCTCGTGCTCCTCCCGGGCTTT
>SFCI01000381.1:0-23118 GCA_004681135.1 Hericium alpestre | reverse complement strand
GTTCGCGATACCGAGCACGAGCGTCGACGCGTAGAAGAAGTTCGCGTTGCCTGTGCCGGCGCGCGTCCAGAGGTGGTGGAAGAGCGGGAGCAGCAGTGCGGCGTGCAGGTGCAGGAGGAACGTGACCGGCGCGTGGCGCAGGTCTGCGTCAGGCGAGTCAGTGGGCGGAAAGGGAGAAGTAGAAGTGGGCGCGTACGCGCGTAGCTCTCGGGGAAGAGAGCGAGGAGGCTCGTGAAGAGGCCTGGGTCCGCGAGCGTCGGGTAGGGCTTGAAAAGCGCGAGAACGCCGAGGAGGAGGAAGGTCGCGTACAGTGGGTCGTGCCTGCTCCCTATTACCATCTGCTAGAAGCCTGATATCGCACGGAGGAGACGTACTGGAACTTGATGCACAGCGGCGCGACGTAGATGAGCAGGTGCACGGAGAAGACCATGAGGAAGAATGGCCGGAAGTGGTCGAACATCTCAGTGAAGAAGTACCACCAGAGCCCCGGGTTGGGCGTCAGGTCCGGGAGTATGAAGCTTTGCTCGTACATCAGCACGCGCCATCTGCCAGCAGAAGAGATGGCTTACCCTGCGCCCCAGGTGTTGCCGATCCAGCTCCAGCTGCCTGCGACGACGCGCGACGCGACGCACAGAATTGGGAAAAAGGCGGCGAACACGCCAAGCATACGGGCGGTTCTTGATTTGTCGGAGGAGATGGATGCAAATAGAGACGGTGCTGCATTTGGTGATGCGAGATGGGAATGGGGTGTGCTGTGAAGGAGCAGGATCACTGGTGGGAGGAGAAGCAGTGATGGGAGGGATAAGTGGACGGCGAGGGCGAGGGAGAGAAGGGCTGCTGAGGATGCGCCTGGTGATCAAGGGTAGTCAAAGTGAGATGGTCAGTATCGTGGATGGTTTTGGATTGTGTAACATACCTTCAGAGGCGAACATGAGCGTCAGTAAAATGAGTGCATTGTCGAATGTTGCGGTCGAGAGCGCCAGGGAAGGCAGAAGGAGGTATGGGTTAAGAAGATAGCTATAAGTCAGGATATATCATCAGCAGCTGTATAATTATTCGCTTGATTTTGGAAACTCATTCTCGTTCGAGGCGAGCGCCGTCCACATACATACTCACCTAGCAAGTACAACACCCTCTCTTGCACCAGCGTTCGCGGCCACTCCAGATCGAGCCTTCCATATTCTGACAAGCGCCCACGCAGCAACTGCATCTACAAGGGTCCATAAAAGAGCCGCTATCGTTTGCGGGCAAGGGAAGAGAGTAGCGAACACCGAAAGGTATAGTGGTGACTGTTCGCATTCCGTCAAACAGTCCAGTTAGCCTGGAACAGAACTTGAGATTCATAACGCACATGTCGAAAGGTCCCACCAGAGTATGGGTCTACTCCATGTTTAAAAAGATATATGCCTTCATTCACTAGACAACTTGTAAGCTCGCTTCTCGAGGTCAGAGATATTGTACGCACGGCGCGACCATGAAGTAAGTGGGCTGGCCAGCTGCGGGTCATCTTTCAGGAGCCCTGGCAGAGGTGAAAGTGCGAGTATAAAGCGTATGAGTAGGATTCCTGGAAAAAAGAGGTACTGAGGGAGGGATGAGAAGGTGAAGGACATGGCCTTCCGCTGGGAGGACAGCGGCCAACGATCATCTTGTGTAGCCAAAGGATCTTATCTTATCTTAAACAACGGATCAGAATATGTTGACCTCCGTCACGGTCAACAGCACTGTACTTGACTCTGCGCACTGACTGCCACCTGTTCATCCTATGCTTTTGAGGTATTCGCCACGACGATGCCATAAATCCATGCTTCTGACTCTGTAACTTGTATTACTTATCAGAACACGCAGGCCCTGACTTTTTAGATCTCTCATCGGCGTCTAGTAAATCACTCATCGCCCTCATCTATCCCCGCCATCTGGAAGCGCCATTTGGACACAATGGCCAGCCAGGCAGAGAAGCGTCTTCTATGGCACCCTCGTGGTGAATATCGCTTTGCTGTGGGCGGAGGTTCACAGCTCACGCTGTATGATTATACTCCGGATGAGCCTGCCATCCGTGACGTCGCATCCTTGCAGGATCTCAGCCTTATGAAGGTGCGTTGTGCGCATTTGTATCCGTGTCTCTCTGAAGCATTTTCGTACCCAGTGCTTTGCATGGTCGCCAGCTGTTCTCACGTCTGACCTCTTCGCCGTCGGCTTATCAACAGGCCGCATCGACCTCTTCCGCCTCTCCTCCGACTCGCCCACATATGCCCCAGCCTCGCGTTCCACACCCTTCAATGCGCAGATGCGCTCCCTATCGCACATCTCCAACCGCTCACAATCTGCTTCGCTGACCCCCCGCACTTCGCGTCCCACCACCGCCCTCGCGTTCTGCCCGACCGCCCCGCAATACCTCGCACAAGGCCTCGACAAATCGCGCAGCGAGGCGAGCCTTCTCATCTGGGACGTGCATGCGTCTGCGCCCACGCTCGCGCTCACGGAACTGCAGCGCCTCCAGGGTGGGCGGCGGAATGGGGAGCGACTCGGCGGTCGGGAGGTACTCCCGGAAGTCGCGCGGGCGGGACAAGGGCTTGAGAAACTTGTCGAACTCGGGTTCGACGATCTGGAACTGTTCTTCGGTGACGCACAGGAAGTCTGGGAGCAGCTCGCAGATCGCACCGCAGGCTTTCGAGAGCAGCATTACTGCAGGCGAGTCATCAGCGGGCAGCGGGGGATGGCTGGAGGGAGGTATGCTTACTTCGCTGCGCGAGGGTGTCCATAGCGAAGTACCGCACGTGTAGAGGCATGAAGACGGCGTCGCGGATGGACGTGGGCATCTTTGCGTCCCGGAAAACGAGCTCCATCGCGGCGCCCATGAACCCGCGGAACGACCCCTCGAGACCACTGGACTCGTGTGCCGCATCTAGCATGCGTAGATGCAGGGACAAAGTGACTATTCCGCGCGCGTGCCACAGGATGGGCGAGGTACAGTCCTCGTGGGGCACGATCTGGCGGTATATGGGGGCATCCGGGGCCACAGTCTCGTTTGGGTCGGCGGTAGCAAGGAGGTTCCTGAGGCGCTTGATTTCGTTAAGAACAGCTTGGTACTGGACTCTCGGTCTGAATGTTGATGTTAGAGATAAGATGGGCGGGAAAGCATAGGATTGTACTCGCCTCGGATTATCGTCTAACGATGGCTCGCCGATGATGTAGCCAAGGAGATTTGTTGTGATATGTCGGAACTGGGACGATGCATGTAGAAAAGGCGTAAGAGGATCCCAGTCCTTGTCGAGATCAGGCTCCACGAGTAGATCCCAGAACGCATTCGCGAGACGATACAGGACGATTTCGCGAAGGAGTTCAGTGGGAAGCAACAGCGCTGCGGGTGGCGTAGTATTTGACACGTTCGGCTGATTTGAATTCATCTGCCACACACGATGTTTGGTATCGGGCTAGGCCAACGTGAAAGCAAGATGTCCGTAGTGCGCAGCGGGTCTGAACAGAGGGGAAACGGTCACAGTTTGCACTATACCACCGCGGCTCGCCCCCTTATCCGCAGTTCTGTATGCGAGTACCGATCTGCTCGCTGGAAATGGACGTGTTCAGAGAGTACTGGTATGTCTTGCTCATCGAGAGTCAAAAACATCACGCCGTCAACTTCGAAGAGGACGCCGGCAGGCGGTTTGGCGCCAGCGGCCCGCCGGCCCGGACATCATTTCGACAACAGGATGAACCCAACAAGACAACTTGACGACTTGCTTTCCTTCGACTCGAGAGCAATAATTTAGCTCGGGATGTGAGGTGTGAGTGATACTGGAGACTCTAGAGCCAACGATTCCGCTAACTTGATAGCAGATGAGTACACTGCTGATTGACGACCGGCAGCGATTGCCAAGTATGCCAGCCGCAAGTGCCCCGCGCAATCGGTACACTGACCGCGGAATCTCTACTATCCCAGGCTAAGAAACAGAGAAAAGCAATGCTGATCGCATGCGCAGTCAGTCTGAACAGATTCATATCGGGTGCACGAAGCTAGCGCGTTTACATCGATAGCTTCAGAGTATATAAGGTAACAGGAGATCTGCTCCGCACGGAATTATCGCCTCCTCTTCACCCGCATTTGACATTTGATACCAGCATGAGCCAGAATTACCTCGAGCAGCTTTTCGGTGCGAAGGATCGCGTCGCAGTCATCACCGGCGGCGGGACGGGGCTCTCTGCTTTTGGATGCGGAGTTTCCAGTATGGATATTCGGCCGGCGCGAGGACACGCTCCAGGACGCCTGCGCCAAGTGAACGCCCTCTCGCCGTACACCGCGAACTAGTACACATCCCTTCCCCGGCCTCGCGCGCCCAGGCTCACGCGCAGACGCAGTGATCCTCTCGCGATGGATTGCACACGTCTGCCTGGTCCAGCAAACCTACTAGCGCGAAATTGGTGCCATTGTCACCGTCACAGGGTCCCTGCGCGAAAGCGCGAAGTGGTTACAGGTCACAGCGCTCCCTCCTCAGCGAGAATAGGTCGAAATGATACAGTATATCTCGATGAGTAAGGCATTCAGAATAATGAAGCATAATAAAAATAAATCATCACAAGAGGAATTCATCGTACTTGGACCGTGGTCCATCTGGCACTAATCAAAGCCTTCGTGCTTATTTAATACATGAAATGGAAGGATGACGACTTGATGCCATCTTTCAATCCTTCTGTCGAGATGTCTGCCGCCGTCACATTTATGCCCTGTTCCTTGTTTCGCCTCCTGTTCTCCCACCGCATGCAGAAGCCCAGCCTATGATTTTAATTAGATTGGCCATCACACTACTTTGTTTGCAATTAAACTCACCCAACAGTAAGTACAATGCACAGGGCGCTGAAGACGGCTTTCAAAGATCAAGTCAGTCGAGCTATTCATGCTGTGTACTCACACAGACAATACTCACCTGACGTGATCAAAGCCGGTACATACTTAGGTTCGTCTTTGGCTTTGAAGACGTTAGTGGAAATGAGGCCTGCCGCATTGGCAAGGCCAACTGCAACCAACTTGTGAGTGCGTCGAGGCTATGGCAGTGAAGCCGCTTACCCATCACAGCGGCGACTACTACTCGATGGTTCTCACTAAGAGTGTTGTTTGAATACCAAGAGGCAACTAAAACCAAAGGAGAGAAGGCCTTCACATTCAAGTTAGTCTATGTTTCGGAAAGCTCATCCGCAGGATCAACTCACCCCCATGCAGAGCAAAAAGCAGGCAAAGTAAGCCACGCCCTTGCTCTCCAACGGATTGACACAGCCTAGGATAATGAACCCCGCGAGAGTTGTAGCCAGTGGTATGCATCTGTTTGAGCGCATTAATATTTTTGGGACCTGAGCGTGACTGGCGACGGATTAACTGACACATGGATGGTCCGCTCCCGGAAATAATCAGAAGAAAATGTCAACATCACCAACGCCACCGTGCCGACAACTACGTGTCAATAATAATCAGTTCGAGGCGTGAACGCAACAAGATTTCACGGACTGTTAGGCGCAACGGTATAGAGGTTGGTCTTGACCGTCGAGTAGCCCAAACTCGCAACGATCTGGGGTAAGAAATTGTTGACGCTGGCCAGGGGAACGCCGAGCGAAATGCTTATGATCACCCAAATCCAGTATTCCAGTCCTTGAAAGAATTGAAGGCATCGCGGATGTTGAGTTTCTCCTCAACCGCCACAGACGAGTCGGCAAGAAGCCTTGCACGGGAAAGCTCCTTTTCACGTGCGGAAAGGAGCCACCATGTAACAGGCGATCTCGGCTGTAGACGCACTTCAGTGTATCGAGAGTGTGTGTCTGAGCGATTGGCTCACCAGCCATAGGAACGCCAATATTGTGAAGAAGATAGTGCAGCCACCTGCACCCCGTTCCTGAGTGAAAGTTCCTATCTACAGTGCGCCAGGCTCACCTTCAATCCAGAACAGAAAATGCCATGCATGGTACTTGGAATTCTGTATATGGAAGACTCCGAACGCGATGAGACCTGCATGAAATCCCAGCGTGAGCCGGCGAAGGGGAATACAGGAAAATACATGGCGCTTACCCGAGAAGGCCCCAGCAATAGAGTATGCAGCTAAAATTCCAAAAATATCTGTTCTGAGGTAGGAAAGATACATAGAGCGAAGTACCATAGAACAAACCCACCCGCGAAGCAAGCTCGTTTCTCTTGTAGAATGTGGAGAGGTAAAACACCTAGCAAGATTCAATACAACGTAGCCTGGAAGACAAGGAAAGCAATCCATACCACACCGGGCAGCATTGCCGACTCGAAAAGGCCGAGTAGAAATCTGAGCGCAAAGACCTGGGAGAAGTTCTTCGCCGCAGCGGTGCAAAGTGCCATGGAACCCTGATATAGATGGTGTGAGCGAGTTCTTCTGCACGGGTCGGAGCGATAAACGCACAAATCCTATCATCATGATGGGGAGAACTCGTGCGGCAGAAAAACGCTTGATAAAAATGCTGGTGGGGACGCCAGCCCTTCGTAAAGATCAGATACAGCGATTTCAGATTGCCTGAGGTTCGACTTACAAGCATAATGGGATCTAATACACATCGATGAGCCCTCTGCGAGCGGTCGAATATAATCGTCACTTACGTAGAATATCATGACCAGCAAGTAATACTACAATCCTCGTCAACCGTTGAAGCACGCAAGAATTGCTTATTATCTACCTGGTTTCCGGTCAAATGGATGTCCTATTGACATGTTCGGTCAGGTCGTCGTCAATGGAGGCACCTTGACACTGACCTTATCCCATCCATCGGTTTTGGCATTACCGATGTTTCCTCTGTCCAAATTATTGCAGAGGTACCTGTGATTCGACCGGTCACGGTTAGATAGAGCTCAAGGGCATGACGGGAACCATACATAAGGCTCTGTAAAAAAGCAAAGTCAAGCACTAGTCTCCAGAAGTCGGAGCGCAGTCAAATGATGAGTTGTGAGCGAGTTTGTTTAAGAATTTAGACTGCCGGTTGACTACAAATGACTGTAGAAATAAGAAGCTATGGGCTCAAGCGAGCGGTAGCCTTGGCATGCAGTGCTTGTAGCCGGGCAAAAGCAAAGCAAAAATAAAAATAAAATCACACACAACAAAGGGTCAAACCAACAGACTGTGCAAGACGGTGACACCAAAGACCACTTCACCATGCAGGCTTTCTTTACTTACCTCCGCACATCTACTTGACTACATGTCGCTGTCTTCAACAATTTTCTCTAAGTTGAGTTGTGGTAGACATTGTGAATTCTTTGAAGTCGCTGTGTTGTAATAGAGTCACCTCATCTCTGTTTAGACTCTGTTTTTATAAAATGTAGAAGGATACAATTCACTTATACTATTGTGCTAAATTGGCATAGCAGATGTTGTGGATGCACCAGTGTCCCTAATGTTCCCGACTCGACTTAAAGAAAATTGTTGAAGACAGCAACATGTAGTCAAGTGGATGTGTGGAGGTAGATAAAGAAAGGCTGCATGGTAAAGTGGTCTTCAGTGTCACTGTCTTGCACAGTCTGTCGGTTCGACCCTTCATTGTGTGTGATTTTATTTTTATTTTTGCTTCGCTTCCACCTGGTTACGAGCACTGCACGCCAAGGCTACCGCTCGCTTGAGCCCGTAGCTTCTTATTTCTACAGTCATTTGTAGTCAACTGGCAGTCTAAATTCTTAAACAAATTTGCACGCAACTCATCATTCGACTGCGCTCCGACTTCCGGAGACTAGCGCCCAACTTTGCTTTTTTACAGAGCAGTACCTGCACTACAAGCCTCGTTTAGCCTTTTACCTAAAGCGGGACTTGTTCTATCAACGTCTGTCCCGATCTTGTATTCGAGAATAGCGCGCTCTGGAGGGGCTCTGCGACTCTGTCATTGGCCTTTCTCGGACAACAGGACAGACATAGCGCCAGAGCCAGCGTCTCCATCATTAAAACTCTATGATGGCAGGTACATATTAACTTACAACCTCAGAGCTGGACGATGCTAGCAGCTTGAAGTGGATCAAAGACATGGGGTGTGAGAAAACCTTCGAAGTCTTGCTTATCTTTGTGTTTCAAAAATGGTTGTAAAGTAACCCTTCCCAAAGTTGTGCAATTACTGCTGAATTATTCAGCAGAACATGGCAATGAGTGAACGATGAGTGCCATCTGCATCTGAGATCCAAGAATGACTGAAAGAAACTGTCCAACCCAACCAATCGCAAAAGAAACAGGCAAACAAGAAGGAAAATCAAAGAACACCGCTAGTCCGCCATGTACATCGGCGGAAGCTCGAGGACCTCCTCCGAGTCCTCCGCACGATGTATGCATATTCCACTGTCTTCATGGTGCACAGTTCGCTGCGTGGAGGTCGCTTCCGTGCCAGGCGACGACGGGTCAGTGGATATGGATACAGACGGCCGCTCGGGAGCAGTGCTGGGGTAACTCAGAGGTGGTGCCGGCCCATGAAATGTCAACTGTGGCGATGATTTGGAATTGGCAGACTTGCCAAAACGCAAGGGCCAGAGGTCCAGGGCGCCATATAGAATCGGCATGCCCGTCATGCTCGATGTGGTGCCTATCGACCCCACGCCTGAAGGTGCTGATCCATCGCCTTCGGGGAAATATGACATCCAGTATGTAGGGCGATATGGTGCTGCAGTCTGGGTGAACGGTCGCCCCTCCGGGTCGCCAGTGATTATCGTGTCTGGGGACATCCGCTGTGATATTTGTCTTCAACATAATATGAAGACGAGGAGGGCACCGATGAGGAGTGCCAGGCCCCCGAGAACGCCACCGACGATGGCACCTATGGGCGTTGAGCTCCCAGAACGGCTGTCTGCTGCTATGGACGATGTCGGCATATCAGGGCCTCCCAAGGTTGGAGAGGCGGATGCCTGCAGGGTCTGTGTCTCATTCGTGACATAAAAGTAATTGAGCACGAGCAGCGCCGTGTTCGCATTCCCTTGATACATGACCAGCAGTGTGTGTGGCCCGGGATCGAAGTCCGGTGTGGTGAAGTACACCTGGTTGAACTCCCCAAGCCTGCCGTGCCCGGGCACGACAAACGAGGTGGGCGATGCACCGTCGATGGCATATGTCCCCGTTGTTTGGTTGCCGTTGAGCTCGCCTGGGGCAAGAACAATAAATGTCACGGACTTTCCTGTGTATCATCACAGCTCGACGAGATGCCACACTGCGAAGAACACTGCGGCTCACCGATGAACTTGAGTATCATCTGATCTCCACCCCTCGATGTTAAGGGCCAGAGATTCGCATATCAATTCACCCATCCACTCCCCGAGAGGCCGATGCCCGTATCATTATTGTCAACCAGGACGACCATGTCCGAAAGCGAGACGCTGGGTGACGGGTCGTAGACGACGTTGTCGAAGTAGAACGTGGGCCCAGACGTCATCACGTTGACTGCAACAGAGTGCGCCCCGTCCGGGAGCATGCCGATGCGGCACAGCATCTGCTGATTCTCTGTGATCCCATTGTAAAATGTCTGCCCGAAGGGCACCCCGTCAAGAAAACACTGCCAGGACGGTAATGTCTTGTTCCCGGTATCGTCCATCGACCCCATCACTGACACAGATGTCCCTGGGCTGCTCTGCCTAAATGCCCTGCCCTCGGTATAGCGAAGTAAGGGAATGCACCGCTGAACTGAAACTGCAGGCTCGAGCTGGGCGTGTTGCTCACTAGATGCAGGGTATTGTCGAACACGGACCCAAAATTGCCGAACATTGCTTCTGCAGATCCGGACGAGGTCGACCAGCCAGGGCCTATATATTGGATCGCTGGATCTGCATCGTCAACGACAATGTGTCAGGTTGGGGGCATAGCCATGGGCTGGCGAAAGGAGGCCAGTGCTGGTGCTAATGGCAAGCTTTGTGCACTCGATCTTGGGGACCTTATATAACAGAATGCACTATCATCATTTTGTCTGGTGCTTTGGGCAGCGTTGATGCCATTCACGATGCCATGACGACTACTCACGGTCAGATTTGTGACAGCGGCAGTGTGTGCCGCATATGATGGTAATTTGGGAGCTGTGAGACGCAGTCAATATTGGGGGGCAGAAGCAGTTGGACCTTGTGAAGTTGACATAAGTATCCTTGCGGTGCATGAATTATATAGCTTCTTACTGGAGGTACTGGCCCAGACAAACAAAGTGCTGTGTTGCTTCTGAAGGATCTGATAGATACTTCTGACGAGAACAGACAGAAGAGATGGCACTTTACCTGCTGCATCCTGTACCGTCTGAGTGTTTTCTGGGATGAGGGCCAGGCACAGATCGAGTGAATCAGTCGTTGTTACAAAGCACTGCAACGATCAGCGCCATCTCTGCATCGACCTCACAACAGGCAGCATCCACTTTCGCAGGCGTGAGTTTCCAGTGCCCACTGCCAACACATTCAGTGCATTTTCAGTTGAGGAAAACTCTGTGCATAGTATGTTCTCAATATACCGTGCAGAGAAAATAAGATGGTGGATAGGACGCACCATCGGGAATCTATCATGCTCACAAGCTGTGACTGGCTGTCCCGAACTTGATGTAAGACAGGATCAATCTCAATGTTTCGACCGGATGTGCAAAGCAACTAGTAGTCAGTAGCTTGACATTTGAAAGTACTTGACTCTTGACTTGGCTGTCCGAAACCAAAGGCAGCTCGGAATCGAGTGACAGGGTGGTTGTTTGCCTTTGTATCTCCATATTTCCAGGAATGCCAGTACCCCCGGACCTAGCAGTCTCGCCGAGGAGCCGTTAGGAGTCATTGTGAGCAAATGTATCTCAGGAAGACTCCAACCTACAGCAGTTTTCAGATCGATAGGCCCCGCGTAATAATTTGGCTCACAAGCGATTCGAAGCGGAGCGTGTAATGTAAAGGGAGGCGCCACCGGAAAGTCTGTCGCTGCTCGCAAATTCTTCGGATTCTGGGCTGCGGCAAGCCACCGGCTGATGGATTTACGTACCCCGCAACCTCCGCATAAACGAACAATTCTGCATCCGGGGCCTATCGATATGAAAACTGCTGTAAATAGATCATTTGCAGGCGACTGGAAGGAAGGGAGATTACCAGCTTAGTAAGGTAAGACGCTAGGCAAAGACGAGCTTGTGGTGATAGCAGAAATATCTTGATACTTCCCCGTCTCACAATGTTCACTAAAGAGTGACCAGCAATGTAACATGGCATAGCAGCCATTTATCCTAATAATGAAAGACGTGGTCCAAGGCTCGCATGGAAGCCAACCAATCTGCAACACCGTCCAGGCTGGCATCTGAGATATCGAACTGATACCGATCCAGTCGCCTTTCCACTTCCTCCGAGTCAAGCTTGAGCTCAACAAAATCAGCAACGCCATCTGCGCGCATCGTGGCAACTTCCGGGCGCTCCAGACATAGTTTACGGTCATCCGAGATTGACAGAGGACCCAGGACGAGGAACTTGACGCGGGGTAGATTCGCTATAATAGATGCAGCGAATTCGGCTTCTCCGTGTGCATAACTTTCATGGCCCTTTGTGTTAAGTGTTATGAACAGACAACGTAAATCATCCAAGTCCGCCAGGTGCCGCATAGCAACCGCGAAGAACTAAAGCAAGCGAGTGAGCATCTGCAATGCAAATAAAATGAAGATAAAAGTAGCCTACGTGCGAAGTTTGAGCTTCTCTCTGCTGTTGTGCAGTACTATCAGACCATGGATTTGAAACGTCCGCCACGAGATGTATAGTGAGAGAGAGATATTTCAGCCGCGGCGCTACGCGGCACATCTCCGCGAAGAAATGCTCTATGGGGATGCCGTCGTCATCCGGTGGGCCCTGCCCTACCCATAATTGCACATCGAGCCCAAGACTGCATATGGAGTTCCAAGCAAGCACAGTGGTCAGCCGCGCGAGCTCAGGCATGGTGTGGATATAGTCGTGGATCCAAAGGACGCGAAACTTGTGCCCTGTGGCAAACAATTCCATGACATCGAGGGTGGCATCTAGAGCCACTAGCTTCGAAAACACTTGAGACCTGCTGGCCACAGACGCAGACAGCGTTTCCAGAGAGCCATCTCTCGATAAATAAAGGTCGTCGCAGAGGATAAACCGGAGATCTGGGAAAGCTTGGCCAAGGTCTTTGAGATCTGTAAGAAGGATCCTTGCATGGGCTAACGACAGCATGCGCATCTTAGGACACGGCATGCATCCGTCCGTAAATCGGGTGGATAGAAAGTGCAACCACCCACACCCCTCCAGATGCATAGTTTCCAGTGTCGAAGCCGCCGTGGCGGTGAACGAAAATAGACTGACGGGGTCTGTTGCGGGATGAATCAATCCGAGGCTGAGATTCCGAAGGCCGACGAATTGCCGCGTTGTTAGCCACGTCCACTCTGTGAGACCTATCAGCTCGAGGCTGCGGGAGGGTGGGCGGAGGAAGATGCTGTCGCGAAGGGTGGGTGCATTCTGGAAGAGCAGTCCAGCACCGACAGAGATCCGGAGGCATGCGAGATTCTCTGCGGAGGCGATGACCTCGACGAGACTTGGCATGGCGCCCTCCACAGCGCCGAACACGACTGACTCATTGTGAAGGATGTTCAGGCGCCTGATATGGCGTGCAAGACGGTTGCGCAGAACGGAGTTGCAGAAGGACACGATCTCCGGAGGATTGTACATGCGAAGGCTGACCGTTCGGACAAGGATGGGCAACGCCACAGCTTTTGCGGATCGCGAGGTACAGGCTACGTTGACGAGAGTCGGCGCATCTACGAAGGAGAGTATAATCGCGACGCAGTCCTCGTTCAGCGCAGGGATTATTGGAACCTGTACGTGCACGTAAATACCTTGACGAGCTGGATGATTCGACATGATATTCCTACATACCATCCTTGTAGGAGATCGGATGAGATCGCGCAGACAAGCCTTTCGTCGCCAGCTCCGCAACCTGGGTTACCACACTGGCAAAGGTGTAAATAGCCTCCCTGGCTGACAACCTGAGCATTGAAGTACTGACCTTGCACGTAGAATGTGTGTGTCGCGTGTTTAGTATGAGATGAGATGCGAACGCAGAACCTCCCAATCGATTGAACTTCCCACGCTCAACCTTCCCGAATCCTATCAGTTCTCTGAAATTAAATAAGTATGCTACAGGATATCTCACAAAAGCGTAAGGAGTGATGTATTCAAAGATGAATGAAATAAATTAAAATTGATCCGACGCCGTCACCGCGAACGCAACCGCCTAGCGAACGAAAAAGATCTCTAGTCCGCCGTATATGTCGGCGGCACATCAACGACCTCCTCCGCCTCGTTCATGCGCACCCCGCTGTCCTTATGGTGCACGAACCGCTGCCCAGGCGCCGCTTCCGTATCTGGCGATGGCGGCAAGGACGGCGTGCTCATGGGTGGCCGCTCGGGCGCGATGGTATGACTAGGCGCAGGGACGCGCCCTTTCTCCGCAGAACGACGGCCTCTCCAGACCGCGGCTGCAGCTCCGGCTCACCCACGACGCTCGGCACCCCGCCGGACGACCTTCTTCCCGCGGGCACCAGCGAGTCACTCTCGGTGAGCTGCGACATGGACGGGTCGGTGTGGAACGGCGTGATCGATGAATCCGTGCGGTCCGTGGAGGCGAAAGGCCTGTCCTCCGGGTCGTCGACGATCACAAGGCTCCTGGGCCGCCGTGCGCTCGCCGCNNCTTGTAGAACAGGAACGCAGGGGTCGCGCCGATNAGGAGGACCAGCCCGCCGACGACGCCGTGGCGCCTATGGGCGCTGAACTCCCGGAATGGGTGTCAGACATCGCAGACGCGGAGGTGTTAGGCACGGTAAAGAGGGTCTGCGTCCCGTTCGCGACGTACAGGGAGTCGAAGACGAGCGGCGCCATGTTTGCGTCGCCCTGGTACGTGACGCGTGACGACGAGAGTGTGCGGGACTCGCTCAGGCCGGCATGCCCGGGCACGGAGAACGCGGTGGGCGCGGCGCCGTCGATGGCGTACGTCCCTGTCGTCTGCTTGCCGTTGGGCTCGCCCGGCGCGACGCCCACGAATGCGACGGCCCTGCCTTCGCGACCATCGCGGCTCGGTGAGATGCTACGTCGCAGAGCGCGCTGGGACTTACCGACGAAGTTGAGAGAGAGCTGGTCTCCACTGTGCGATGTCAAGGTCCACTCGTTGTTGTACCGCCTCAACCACCCGCTCCCTGAGAGCTGGATGCTCGGGTCGTAGTTGTCCACCTTGACGACGGCGTCCGCAAGCGAGACGCTCGGCGTGGGGTCATCGATGATGTTGTCGAAATAGAATACGGGTCCGGAAGTCGTGACGTTGACCTCGAGCTGGTGCTGCTCGGTCGTGAGCGCGTTAATGCTGCACAGCGTCTGATTATTCTCTGTGACACCCGACGGAAAGGAGGTCTTGTCCGTGGGCTTCCCGTCGAGAAAACACTGCCATGACGGCAATGTCTTGTTGCCGCTATCGTCAATTGACCCAATGACTTGCACCGCCGTCCCTGCAAGCTCCCTAAATACTCTCCCACCGTTGGCAACAGGAGAAGGGAAACTCACCATTGAACTGAAATTGAAAGCTCGATCCAGGCGTATTGCTTATTTGATGCAGGGTATTATCGTAGACAGGTCCATAATTGCCGGAAATCGGTGCTGCTGATCCAGACAAGGTAGACCAACCAGGGCCTGCATAGTGGATTGCGCCGCCTGCATCGTCGACGACGACGTGGCGGACTATTGCAGGCAGCGGTGCCACTGACGACATCACTGGTGAAAGGGAGCCCAGTACAGGCGCTAATGGCATGCGTCGCTTGCGCAGGGTCAGAACACTTATATATGGAGTGTTGGTGCCATCAATACCTAATTATTGATGCTGTCCAACACCTGACGACATCCCGCGACAACCACATTCAATTTTTTGACTAGCGCCAGCGACACAAAACTCTGCTTCACGAGGAGGAGGGGTAGCAATAGCGCGTGTAAGTACGTGGGAGCTTACTGTAAAGACGAGGCAGAAGTACTTACTATAGTTCGGGAAAGCAATCCGCAGCAGCGGACTGATCCAACGAGCATGCAATGGGGCCTCATATAGGCCTCATATCTGTGAGAATCGGCTGACGAGCAGCTCCACGAACGCTGAGAAGTTGATGAAAGGTAGAGTAGCAATCCTAAAACATCAGTGCCACGATCGGCCTCAGCCGAGTACGACGGAACCTGTTGATCCAACAACATACAATAAGAGAAGGGCCTCACCTTTGAGTCTTCTAGATCTATCACTCGTGTGTCCATGTTCGTCGCCGTCTCGCACACCATCCAGAACCTCTCCCCAATACCTTCAGTCTGCGTCTGGCCTCGAACCATCACTAAGATGGCGCGACGACGACCACAGGCCCACAGAGCGTCAGAAAGAATACCTGACGATACATTTGCATGCCTGCCGGGATGCGAGCGTGTATCCAGCACGCGGATGGATGGTGCGGGCAACGGTCGGGGGTAATAGCAAAAAGCGACATTAAATATACATTACAACATCCAAGCCAAAAAGCTTTTGTGCCGGGTACACCCAACACTGCGTGCAAGCCCGTAACAGACAGATGGTATGTCCAGCACTAGCAGCGCGCGACAGGACACGCACGCCTACTTCCTCACCGTGCCGATGACTGCGTCGGGCGCATACCGCGGGATGACCTTCGGGTCGTGGAGCATGTTGAACTCCTCCGTCGCGTCGCGGCCCGCGTAGAGCAGGATCGCCTTTTCGCCGCCGGGGTGGTCGGGAAGGAACTCGGTCACGTCGAGCACCTGCCCGTTGACCACGACCCACACGTCGTCCTTCTTGTTGTGCTTCGCCACGTCATCAAGCGTGAAGACCTTGGCGTTGGATGATGATGATGGAGCGGGCTTCTCAGCGGCTGCAGGTGCAGGTGCAGGTGCGGGTGCAGCTGCTGATGGTGCAGGCGTGCCGAGATGGCCGGCGACGGCACCGAGCCGACTCGCGGCCTGCTCTGCGATCTTGCCTGTGCGCTGGAGGAGGTATGCCGCTGCGCTGTCGCCAGATACACGACCGAAAACGACACAGCCGAGCAATGAGCTGCCACCGAGACGGTTGGCGCCGTGGACACCACCAGCAACCTCACCAGCGGCGTACAGACCAGGGATGGGCGCGCCCGTAGTGGAGATGACGCGCGACTGATCGTCGATCTGTACACCACCCATGGTGTAATGGAGGACGGGCGTCATGATGGCGACGTTGAAAACGTCGTCATACTTCCACTCGCCATTGAAGAACTTCAGTAGCAAGACATCAGGGTTGAGCTTGAGATGCATACAGCCTGGGGAGACTAACCTTCTTGCCGAATGGATCTTTCTTAGTGCGCACAGACTGGTTGTAATCCTCGAAAGTTTTCTTCAGAACCTCGGGCTTCAAACCCATCTCCTTAGCGAGCGCATCCCCGCCCTCGAATCGCTTCATCAGTCCACGACCGACGTAGTGCTTGACATGCCACTCAATTTCCTTCGACGCAGGGCCGTTCAGAACAAGACGGATTGGGAACTAAAGAACGATGTCAACAAGTGTCACATGGCAGGCCTCGAATACGGATCGTACCTTGCCATTCTCCCACATCTTACCAGTAACAAAGTCGCGGTGCTGCAGTTCGTCGACGAAGCGCTTGCCCTCATTGTCCAAGAGTAGACCACCGACACCACGAAGAGCCTCCGCGGCCAAGAACTTGACCTTTGCGTCTGGGTCCTTGGGATCAACCAGACCAGTTGGATGCACCTGAACCTTCTCAAGGTCGATAGCACTGCCGCCGATCGCGATCGCGAGCTTCTGACCATCACCGGTACAGTGGTCGCCGTTGGTGGTGGGCAGGTTGTAATACTCGGGGCGGTACTTCTTGAGCAGGGAGTCGGAGGTGAAGTCAGCGGCGTATCCACCGGTAGCGAGGATAACGGGTCCATAGGCAGTGTGGGTCTTCTTCTGGTGGGTGTACTCAACACCAACAACGCCGCCAGACTCGTCCTTGATGAGCTTGGTGACGCGCGCCTTCTTGAGGATCTTCACGCGCTCAGGGTCCGAGACGGCAAGGTCCTCCAAACGCTCCATTTGGGCATAGGTGATGACCTGAGAAAAATCGTCAACGACGCGCAAAATTTGACAAGGCAGATACACACCATTCCCGGGAACTGAGCCTCCCCACGATGTGTCCGAGGCTGGCTGTGGCCGCCGAGACGTGAGACCTTGGACAGATCGAGGCCGAACTTGTCCATCAGCCAGTTCACGGCGTCACCCGAGCGTCCGGTGAGCACACGGATAAGATCGTCGCGAGCGAGCTCACGAGCCTATTATAATTCGTGAGCATGTCATTTACATATCGCTTCGTGCCGCCCTAGACGCAACTCACCGATTTCTTGGTGTCCTCAAAGAAGAGCTTGTTTGAATCTGGGATACCGAGATCCTGCTGGCTCTGCGTACCCGAGCCGTTGATACCAGAGGTCGCCTTGGTCGAGTTGCCTCCCATGAACCTAGAAATACTCAGCATCCGCTGGAAGAGCACACGATAGCCACATACCCCTGTTTGTCAAGTAGCAAGACATTCGCTCCGCGCTCGAGCAGAGTGTGCGCGGCAGACAAACCCGCGAGACCACCACCAACGACGATGACCTGGGCCATTGTGTTCAAGTAAGTATAGGATGAAAGATGGGATGTAGGGACGACGGTGGAATCAACGAGCAGGAGGCGGTGAGCCGAACTCTTATAGCGGAGGCCAATCACGGGACGAGCGTTTCGCCCGGTTACATGTGATAATCGCACTGCGCCCTCGGCCCGGCCCTCCGTTAGCCTCCTTACCCCGCACCCCGACCGCTCCCCGCACCTTCTACCCGCATCATGGGTACACGCTCCCATCCCGGTAGGCGTGTAAATGTATCACCAGATATTCGTTCTGACGCTCGGTAGGCACATGGCACTCGCCGCGACATTTTGATACTGCGGCTTGGGGGCGCTCGTGATTTGTTGGGGTATCAAATGAGATGGTTCGAGGCCGCATGCGAACCGGAGGTATTCACTACAAATAGTCTACAAATGGACGCCCGTGAGAGGCTTTTGGAAAGCCGCTGGGGATGGCGTTCTGGATGTCGTCCAAGACGGCGATGGAGACGGAGACACGAGCGGTAAAAGTCCGTCGAAGGTGAGATTCTTGTTGAATTGGACGTTGCTGGTTGATAACGAAGCCAACAGCCATGCTCAGTTGAGGTCAATCGTGACGTTGACCTATAGGTATCAGTATAGTGTTGCTATGGGCAAAGGCAACCCGCGCTGGTCGCGCGCAAGAGTCGTCTTGAATGTTGCCACTTATCCTATCAAGTTTTCAGGCACGCACAGGCCATTGCACGACTTGATCATCACGGTTCCACGAAATGTTAATCTCTTTGATCTGCACCAGTGACATCCTCGTCAATCGGCGACCATTTGTGCTACTGATCCTTTCTTCAACTATGACTGCATATGAGGCCCGCTGCATGGTTGGGCCGTTGCTGGACTGCGGCCTCCATGCAATTTCACGCTTCCCAAGCTGCCGAACAATTTTTGCCGCTTACATCTGTAGGTTCCCATATCCTTACGTGCGCTTTTATCGCTGGCGGCTGCGCTAAAGTCACGAAGCTGATTGTGAGTTGTCGTCAGGGCGGTCTTGGCCAGCATCAATTAAGAGAATGATGGCGCTCGCACTTCATATATAAGTGCCCTGCGCCTGCGTAGTTCAAGAATTCCATTAGCGCCTGCACTGGCCTCCCTTTCACGAACCATGTCGTCGCCTCCAACCCGCCACATCGTCGTTGACGATGCGGATGCGGCAATTCACTATGTAGGCCCTGGTTGGTCTACCTCATCCGGATCCGGAACTGCGACTTTCGGCAACTTTGGGCCTGTCTACGACAATACTCTACACCAAGTGAGCAATACGCCTGGATCGAGTTTTCAGTTTCAGTTCAACGGTGAGTTTTCCCTTTCGTGGCGAACGCTGGGAGGATATTTAGGGAACTCGCAGGGACGTCGGTGGTTGTGGTTGGATCAATTGACAATCAAGGGAACAAGACATTGCCATCATGGCAGTGTTTTCTCGATGGGCAGCCGATTGGGATGACGTTCTTTCCGGGGGTCACAGAGAATCAGGAGGCGTTGTGCCATGCTGGCTCGCTGCCGGACGGCCCGCACCAGGTCGACGTCAACGTTACGACTTCCGGACCGATTTTCTATTTCGACAACATCATCTACGACCCCTCGCCGAGCGTCTCGCTCGCAGATGCGGTCATCAAAGTTGACAACAACGATTCGAGCATCAGCCTCTCAGGGAATGGGTGGGTGAACCAATACGGGGGCCTCTGGCCCTTAACATCGAGCGGTGGAGACCAGATGACGCTCAACTTCGTTGGTGAGTCCCAGCGCTCTCTGAAACGTAGTATTTCACCGAGCCGTGATGGTCGCGAAGGCAAGTCCGTGACAATGGTAGGCGTCGCGCCGGGCGAGCTCAACGGTAATCAGACAACGGGGACGTACTCCATCGACGGCGCCACGCCCACCGCGTTCATCGTGCCTGGCCATGGCGCCTTGGGCCAGTTCAACCAGGTGTACTTCACCACCGCCGAGCTCGCCGCCGGCCCTCACACGCTGCTTATCACGTACCAGGGCAGCGCAACCAAGGCGCCGCTCGTCCTCGAGTACTTCTACGTCGCGAACGGGACGCAGAGCCTCCCCTCCGCCTCCGCCTCCAGCGGCCCCGCTGTGTTTCGGCAACTTCGTGCGCCCGACAATCGCTGTGCCGCGCAGCTTACCCGACACGCGCGACGCGGTGTGGACGACGGAGCGGTTCGCGCCGGTGCTCAATGTCGCGGCGTTCGATGAGCTCGAGCAGGCGATAGAGTGGAACAATGCGGTGCCGCAGGGCTTGTCGAGCAGTCTTTGGACGCGGGATCTGCGGGACGTGGGTAAGTGGGTCGGGCCGGCGGGGTCGGATGCGGGCATTGTTAATGTGCGTCGTCTGGTGTGCTTTGTGTTGTGCGCGAATGCTCACGACGGCGATTTGTGGCGATGTAGGTCAATGTCGGCACGAGCGGTGCGGAGATCGGGGCTGCGTTCGGAGGGAACAAGGTATGAGTCTACAGTTTTGCGTCTGCTCGTGGTACTTAATTTTGCGTTTACAGAGCACAGGCTGGGGCCGCGAGTCGGGCGGCGACGCTTGGAAGCAGTACGTCCGCTGGAGCGCGTGCACAATCAACTATTCCGATGCGGCACCGCTNGCGCAAGGCGTCAATTTCACTGCCTAGAAGTAAGCAGGTGCTATGGACCTTGTCGTTCGTTGTACATTAGATTTGTATACCAATTCCAATGTTCGACAGTGCATCTGCCGCTGCGTGCTTTGCAGGGATCAGGGTGAAGCTCGGTCCCTTCTGCGAAATGTCAATAGCATCCGCGCTTGCATGACAGTTCCCGTTGTACCGGCTCTAACTCCCCATCGCCTTTCATGACAAGTCAAATAAATTCATGAAAGGTCTTGCGGAAGTCCTTCATATTGTTAAGGCGCTTCGGAGTTTGCCGATCGGCAGGCGCCTCGCCGCTGCACAGTGCAAAGTCGACGACGCGGCGGCCATCAGTGCTTCGGCTTTCCGTCCACCATGTCGAGCTCAACGTCCTCGCCGTCATCCTCGCTGTAGCTAACAACATTGCATGACTTTTAGAAGCGGAACTCGTACGACTGCCGGTGCGGGACTATCGTGACCAGTGCCTGTTGCGATCTCGGCTTTAGCCCTGATTATTGTCCTCATGTTAACCTCGTGTCGTCATCGTACGTCCGCTTTATCAGGCTACAATCGCTCTTGTTCTGCATATGTACCTGGTGTTGCATTCGCTATGCATCCGGTATTTCTCTCTTTCTTTGAGCTCGAGCTGACCTCGCGTCAAAACACGATAGTGGCACCACTTCTGTGACCATATTCATCTCCTCTCGAGGTGGTTGTCCTGACGACATCATGCTCTTAGCAGCAAAGGAAGCAAGTGCAATAGTCTTCCTTTCACCGCAATTGTGATGCCGCTTTGACTCCGCCATGCCTTTGGTGTGAGACAAAGTGATACACCGCCCGCGCGCTGCTTATTCCCAGTCAACGTGGCCACGGGCATATAAAAGGCTCTTGTTCTCGACATCCATCATCCCCATCTCCCCAGCGCTCTCTCTATCATGTCGTTCTTTCCTGATCCCGCCTATGGCCATTCAACACCCAGAGTGTCGCGTCTCACCTACCCCCGTGTAATGCTGGCGACCTCACCTCCCACCTATTATTATGCAACAACAGCCATTTCACCTCACGTCCGTGGCCATATAATGGCGGTCTCCCATCCCAACCACAACCATGTAGCACCAACGCCAGTGACCTTGTACGATGGTCTCTCGCAACAACAAGCTCGCTTTTGTGTCCGCTCCTCACCTAACGTCCCGCAACAGCAAGCTCAGTTTTATGTCCGCTCCCCACCTAACGTCGCGCAACAGCAAGCGCAGTTCTATGTCCGCTCCCCACCTAACGTCGCGCAACAGCAAGCGCAGTTCTATGTCCGCTCCCCACCTAACGTCCCGCAACAGCAAGCTCAGTTNTTATGTCCGNTCCCCACCTAACGTCCCGCAACAGCAAGCTCACTTTTCCGTCCGCTCTCCGCCTAATGTCCCGCAACAGCAATACTCCTTTCGCAACGATAGTCCATCCGATACATCGGCAGCTCGTATTTCCCGGGATCCCGACCCTTAGTGAGTAGTCCATTTATGCCACCATGAATAAAGACGAATATCCTTCCATAGCGAGCCCTGGATGTCCGTCTACCGTTCGCGAGTGGCCACAACAGATGCGCTCACTCCGCAGGCTTCCGAAAGCGAAAGAATTGCTGCGCTCAGCCTGCTCGCTGGAGAGTTTCAAGTCTTGTCCACGGTCACCGCCCTCGTAAGACGCCGAAGTAATGTGCTCACGCTCATGAACCGCCTGCCGACCGAAATCTTGACATACATATTTGCCATCCTCACCGACGTGGACCCGCCCAAAAGGATCAGCTTTTCTTCCGGGGAGAGGATTGAAAGGGTCTACTACAGGCGCCTTGGCTGGATCCGCGTCACACACGTCTGCTCGTCCTGGAGGCAGCAAGCACTCGCTAACTTCCGGCTCTGGACGAACATTGATGCTGAGCATACGCCGGTATGGATGGACGAAGTGATCCTCCGCTCGAGGCAGATGCCACTCGCATTCAGCTTGGACATCGATAAGTTTCATTACAACCAATGGAACGAAGTGCGCAACGTTGTCGAGCGCGTTCTCTCTCCTGCTTTCTCTCTTCGGCTGAGCCGGTTCCACTTCAAAATCTGGTTTGAAGGAGAGATGGATAGCTTGCTGAAGATGCTTGTCAATCCTGCGCCTTTGCTCGAGGAGCTTGAATTGCGCACTGAGTCGCCAATGGTCTCTTCCCGGGATCTCAGTACTATCTTTGCGTCATCGATGCCTCGCCTTCGCCGCCTGGCTCTGGAAGGCTGGGCGCCTTCATTTGAGGACCTGCCGTACCTGCGCAACCTCACCTCGCTGGAAATAGTCAATGCCCGCAAGTCTTCATCGCGCCCCGTCTTGGTCGCAGACTGCCTCGACGTGCTGACCCACTCGCCACTGCTCGAGTCTCTGATTCTCAAGGGCATCTTCAAGTCCACGGAGACGACGAACTGCGCGCGGGCACCCGTTGCTCTGGACCGCCTCTCCATGCTTGGCCTGCAGAGCACAATCCCCGAACTCGTTACGTTCCTACGCGGCCTGCGAGTTCCCGCAACGAGCGCCGTTGAGATCGACTTTGCTCCCTCGCCTGACGGCCTCGCCGACCTCCTCCCCCTCCTCGCGCCCTTCGCCACAGCCGACATCGACCGGCTCGCCATCACCTACGCCAAGCGCGGCCGTGGGTACCCACGCCGCTTCTCCTGGGCGGCGCACCACGCGACGCCACGAAGTTGCGCATCGAGGGAGACGCACCTAAGGAGGCTGGCGCGTCTGGCGCGTCCGGCGCACTGCAGCAGATCTGCAAGGGCCTGCGCGCAGACGGCCTGCGCGCGCTCGGGCTTCGCGGCAACGAGCTCGACAGAATC
>SFCI01000380.1:0-23136 GCA_004681135.1 Hericium alpestre | reverse complement strand
CGACACGACAGTGCCGTGTAGTTCAAGGCAAGGCGTGGTCGCACCAGCAGCTCCATTGAATCCATTACTGTAATCTTTGAGCCTGCTTACTGAAACTCCTCAATGACACTTCTCGGCTTCGCATAAACTCCCAACGGTTTGTACTCGATGTCCAAGTCGAAGGCTCGGGGCCCTCCCAGCTCAAGGCCCTTTGTTGTGGTTGTCCATCGCGGCGAAGCGGTGATGCCGATGACTGTGACATACAGGCCATATCGATATTCCGGGGTCCCCAGAGCCTCCCCATTCTGTGCATCGAGCACACAGATGAGATCCGGGACCGAGGCTTTGATCTTCATTGAACGATGAACACCATGGATTACCTCATGAAGGGCGAAATCCAGCTCACCTCTTCGCTTTCATCGCTATTCTCAACATAAGCGTATATGTTTTCATTCTTGAATGGGATTCTCATTTTGCCATGGTACTGCGTGAGTCCCTTGCCCCGGATGTCCTGTGCCTCGATGACCACTTCACCGTATGAATGTCCCTTGACGAGTTTACGCTCGACACCGACGATTTTGCCCTCGAACAGGACCTTCGCAGAGTCGTTGCCTCCCACTTGACCAATGATGGCCTGCGCGACGTCATCAAGCCGTCCGTATCGCCGACACAGCCCAACAGCTCTCCCAATGCGCCAAGCCAGTGACACCGTGTTCTCCACGATATACGCCTTGGCTTTGGCTCCCGCGCATGGACCTCGGGCCAGAGCGACATGCGAACCCATCTCGCTCAGCGCAGCGCGGAAAGCGCGCTCGATCATTTCCTCGCTGGTGGCCTTGAGGAACATCATTTGGTTCCCATTTCCGTCCGCCATCACTGTCGGAAGAAAAAGAGCGCCCTCTTCATAGACAATCGGTGTGATCTATGATAGAGCCTCAGTCATACAGACACTTTGGGAGACGAGGAACTAATTGCCTGGTGTCCGGTTGGATAAGCCCGCCCCATCCAGTCTCCATCTAACACAGGCACATCCAGGTTTGAAGACGCGCCCAGAATCATGCCTACCAAGTACGCTTGTCAACAAAGCTTCTGACGATGTATTTGATCTCGACTACCTTGGAGCCCATTCCCGCCGCCGATTTCGAGTGCTAAGACCGCGTCAGGTTTGATTCGAAGATAGTCGTAGAGGACAGTCTGGGACTCCATCATTCTGCGGCCGGTTTCAAAACTACGATCAAGCTGGGAATAAATTTGACTTACTCGTTTCCTGACAGCTTCTCCATGCTCACGGTAGGCGAACCCATGTAACCTAATGGCTCTCCGTCAAATTATGAAGAACGTGGGACTGCTCCGCCTCACCACCGCAGGCAACACTAGCCGTGTCGTCGAGGTCAACTGCATCCATGACCCTTATAACGGCGCCGTTCTTCAGCATCTCTCTCAGATGTACGAAATGCGGATACGGTGTTCCTCCACCTCCGGTCCCAAGGATGTAGCAGCCACAGGAGATCCACTCTAAATCCAACTGCGAGATGAACCACTTGCGATTGACAATCTTGGGCTTGTATTCCGAAATCTCGACAAGCGGAGGCTGAGTTGACTGATCTTCGACTGGGTCCTTGACAAAATTGGCGTCGCCATCAATGAACTCAGTGTTGGAGTCCTGCACCTCATAACTAGCTAGACTGGCAGAGTCGAGCTCGCCCACGGCTTTGACAATGATTCGGCTTCTGTTTGCGATGTACTGTCGCAAAATCAGTCAGACCTTTCGACGGAAACCCGACGTCACACAGACGCACCGGTAAGGGAAAGACATCCTGCTCAGCTATGCTGATGCTCTCCGGTCTGGCGCCATTCGCGACAGCTCGCTGCACGGAAATTGGGGATATCTCCTTCACTACAGCTTCGATCGTCTTTCCAGCAGTGGACACGACAGTATCAACGGAGCCTGAGACTCGTGCCGTAGCTGTCTGGCGATGAGCATGTCTCATGGACCATGACACAACAGGAGACACTTGCCTGCGCCTATGGCATTGGCGACGCCTGCATAGTCGGGCTTGATCACTCGGCTCGCGCCCTTCAGATGGTTAGGAGCAATGATGGCACCACCGCCGACCAGCAGAACGGGTATATCGTCAGCTGACGTCTTCATCCTGTCAATGATGTCTTCAAGTTTCTTCTCGACGACCGAACCGTAGTCATCCAAGCCTTCCAGGCGACCTGCGACAAGCTCTGTATTGCCGATACTGGCTCCCGTCCATGCCACGATATAATCAGTTGCCGTGGGTACCTTCCCACCGAAAATCAAAGCTTCCTCGTGAATGCGATGGCCGACTGAATCTGGACCAACAGTCACGGTGTGCTCAGCGGTCTTGCGCACGATTGAACCTCCTCCAAGAGCAATGCTACATGATATGATTAATTATTCGGAACTACTGGCAAATTCCGCACCCACCTCTTCACGTCAGGACAGGAGAAATTCATTCGGATGCCGGCTAGTTCGGTGAAAGCTGCCGCCTGCCTCGGGAACCCAGAGGAGAGCAGCATTCCTACATCAGTTGAGGTGCCTCCGATATCGACGACCATGATTGCTTCATGGCTGTCGGACTCTGCGAGAAATCTAGCGCCAGACATCGAATTGGTCGGTCCACTGGCAAAAGTACGGATTGGAAGACGTTCTGCGAGGTGCAATGGGAGGATCGTTCCGTCATTTTGTGTGAGGAATATCGGACAATGTAGATTGAGGCGGCGTGTCATGCCATGGCGAAATGCTCGGACAGTCTTACGAGCGAAGCTTTGGATAGACGCGTTTAGGATTGCTGCATTTTCACGCTCTATGAAACCGAGGGTCGCCACTCCAGGTCGAAATCGGTTAGGAGCGTCTAAAAACGCGAAGTGCACAGGAAGATACGCACCTTCTTTGGAGATTACAATGTCGGCTTCAGGATAATGATTCGATATGATGTCTCGCGCTTTCTCTTCTTGGCATACGTCGAAGTCGGAAGGAGAAAATACTCCATTGATTACGATGGACTTGATGCCTTTCGACTTGATGACCGAAGCCTGTTCGACGAGTTCAGCTTCGTCAAGTTCACTGATTAATTGGCCGTCGACTTCAAGACCGCCTTTCATAAATGCGAAATGAACACATATTAGTCTGCGCAAGTCTTCCGGCCAATCAAGTCCCGGGGGGATGTCATGTGTGAATGGACCGCAGAGACGCAGGATGGCAACAGGAGCGAGACGGCTTCTGTCTTTCTCAAGGATCGCATTGATGAAATGCTGCAGTAATGACAACTAGGATGAACTTTCCTCGACAAAAATTGACACCAATATTTACCGTTGTACCCAGGGTAACGCTGGCAATACTTGACGTGTCCGTATGTGCCTTCTCCAGAAGAGTTGTGATAACTTGCTCAATTCCCGCATCCGGGTTGGGCGTTGTCGGGGTCTTGTGCCTGCTGTAAGGTGAATAAGATACTAGGTGCTTCCCATATCCACACACCAGGCGATTATGCCGCGATTCGGAGACGACGTCGCAAGAGGATCCAGGACGACACCATCTGTATTTGTTCTGTGGGAGATGAGATATAGATAGAAACCTAGCCTCCAAATGAGCACGGGGGACAAAGGCTCACCCGCCGACATCGACTCCAATCCGTAAGGATCGCTTTGATAATTCCATTATGCCCAGCAGGTAGACTGCTACAGGCGCAGACAGTCGGTGACACTTACTTGAATACTTCTGAAATCAGGGTACATAGACCGTTATCGGCATACTGGCGTCATTTGACAATGATATTGATAAAGGCTTCATGAATTGGTCTCGTGAGCATAACTAGGGCGGTGGGTAGATAAGACAAACGTTCACAGGCTGATAGGACGGTCTTCGAAGGTGAGTGCATAAGGCCATTGGCCAGCTCGGGGGTCCTTGAGATAGATTCCGAACACTGGGAAATGGGCAACTGAAGGACCTGTTGTGAGGTGTTTCCAGTCGACACCGACTCGTTGACAGTTCCCACGCTCTCACCGTCAGACCAACCTACAGACATGTTGCGAGATATCATTGTTTATACCGCGAATTATCGCTGCGAGACAATCTGCAAGGCAAATGAAGGCGGTGAGTGTCCATATCTATGTCGTCTGTTTTTCCGCCTGAGACAAGCACACCGACGGCAGACCATAATGACATGGTGCAAGCCAGGACCTTCATAAGTAAGACATAAATGGAGCTCTATACGGAACAACATGATTGAAGGGAGGCGTAAGTAGTGGGTGTAAAGCGGAAGCCATCATCTATTTCGATCCGTTCGTCAAACCGTTCGTCGTCGCACCACTCGCGCCATTCGCGAGTTCCAAGTAGAGGTCAGCATGAGCTTTCTCTACTTCCTCCTGGACGCGCTCAATGGACTTGAAGTACTTGACAGTTTTTACGCGGAGCTCTGATACGAAAGCTATGAACAATGCGTATAAGACATCCGGAAAGGCCACTGTACCTGCAGTTGCATCCTCGTCAGCGACAATCAAAGCCCAAGGATGATTCTGGAGCGCGGATAGCGTCCAGAGATGGTTGATACCCTCCTCTGCATCGCGAATGAGCATGCAGATCTGATAGGAAGCAGCGGGACATTACCGATCGCCTTGCTCAGTGCCAAGCTCTTCCTCTGTCCACTAACAACGACGACGACCTCGCGTGAGTCAAGCACGGTGGCGACACGACCGTTAGCGCCATGCGCGGCACGGCGGAGATGTCGTTGTTGAAGAAGCGTGCGTTTGCGAGGATCGTGTCATACGCCAATGTCTTGATGCGCGTGCGGGAGTTCAGAGAGGATCCTGAGTGTTATCAGACGCGTGAGCAGGTATATCGGAATGGAGATGAAGAGACTATACCAGGCTCATTGAAGGCGATATGGCCATCTTCGCCAATACCTCCGAGGAAAAGCTCGATGCCACCGTAAGACTTGATCTTCTCCTCATACTTCTTGCACTCGCTAATAAGATCCTTAGCATTTCCGTTCAGAATGTTAACTTGAGTGGGCAGAATGTCGACTGGCAAAGAGGAAACATAAGTCAATCGGGACATGGGATGAGCGGGAGGCACGAACTATGTGAAAAGAACTCGCGGAACATGAAGGTGTGGTAGGACTCGGGATGGTCTTGCGGCAGCCCCACATACTCGTCCATATTGAACGTGACGACATTTTTGAAGCTAGTTGGAGATCTCAGCAGCCACACCCGACGATGCCAGAAGCCAGAACTCACGATAACTGCCCTGCCTTCACCAAGTTAATGAGATGCTTATACGTCGGAATGGGCGAGGACCCTGTTGGCAGGCCGAGGACGAACGGCCTCTCGGGTGTAGGTTTGAAGTTGTTTATGCTGTGTTGTCGTGTTGACGGGATGGCAAGGACAGGGTGCACTTGATAAGGTCGAAGGCGAGAGCGCATCCATGAAAGAAGTACAGACCGTTTAGCGATGTAATTACCAATGTATTCTCCGACCGCGGTAGGGTCATCTCGGATGATGAGACCTGCGAATGAAGCCAAGTTGACGAGTGTGTTAAGAGTAGTGCAGGTCTCCATCTAATGCACGTACGCATTGTGGTTATAGTGCAGGCGGTGTGATTAGTGTGGTCAGAGAGGAGGACTCGAAGAGGGGTCAACAGCAAACATGACTACGCCCGTCTCTCTTGAATGAAGTGTACAGGCGCAAGCACGCGTTGGCGAAAGTTTTCGCGATGTGCAAGATGGGAGATACGGGCTGCGGACCGACCGTCACCGCACGCGATGATCTAATCTCTGTACCCCATGGAGTGACAAAATGAAAGGATACACATGGATCGATGCACTTCGAAGACACGTTCGTGCCCGTCGACGTGGCTGCACGGCGCAAAGCGATCGAATCCGGCGGGAACTTGACTGGCTTGGCCAATGATGAGTGTAATTGAACAACCTGTCAGAACTGCACCCAGGTGGCGAAACTATGAAAACAAATGAAATGAAAGCAAGTGGGAAGTGTCATAGCATAGCAAGCGTGCTGCATATGGGGAATTTTGTGGATAGTAACAGCGAGAGCCCATGGTCATGCCATCGCACATCGAACGTACATAGTTCACTCCCGGGGAGCACCGCGGCCGACACCAGCGAACTGGGGCCTGTACTCGCCCGGCGCACCCTCCTTCTTCGCACCGTCATCCCTCCTGCGGTAATCGTCACGTTCGCCTCTCGGTGCGCGGTAGGCACCCTCGCCACCACCGGGACGGACCTGAGCGGGGCGCGCGCGAACGGGCTTGCGGTGAGTCTCGGGAACGACCTCCTGGGGAAGGTGGAGCCTGTCGCAAGACATGCGTCAACCAGACATGTTGGATTGACGAAATGATGGCACGTACCACTCGCGGAGGAACTCAACACCCTCCGGGGTCAGTGTGTAGTAGTACCATTGCCACGAGAACTGGGTCTTGACGTAGCCCTTGGAAGTCAGGGACTGGAGGGCCTTGATGACCTCGAGGTTGGGGATGTCAAGCTCCTCGTGCTTAGGAGCGTTGTAGTCCTTCTTGGCGACCATCACACCCTCTGAAATGAGAGCAAAGCATGATAAGGCGCATGTTTCAGTGCGGAAAATGAGGCGACGCACCCTTGAAGAGGTTCTCGTAGATGACCCGCCTGTTCTCCTTTGAGATAATCATATTGGGCGCAAGGTTTTGAGGTCGGAAGCTAGTTTCGCAGGACGTGAGCTCTGCACCTCGAAACGTGAAGTGAAACTGCGTAACTCACTGCAACTAGAACGTCGCACTAGGTCCGGCTGTCAAGTATGCAAAAGCGGTCAGCATGACATCCAGAGGACCCTCTGCGCATCCAACCCCTTCCTGAACACCGATTTCTCTCATCCGAAAACCAATCTGCTGCTCAGGACACTGGAGACGTTGAAATGACACTCACGGGGCGAAGGAGGTCGGGTAGCGTTAGGCAACGAGTCTTGACGTCGAGCGGGGCGTTTGTTCCTTTCGTCGACAACGACGGCGAATAGACTTTGGCAAGTCTCGGCGGAGTCCCAATACATGCCAAATGTGGCCGGGGGAGTCCGTGGACTGGGTCCGGAACGACCACGTGGTCCGAGGTGGAAGCGCGTCAATCCTGTCGGTCCTTAAGCTCAACCTTCTACTTCTCCTTTTCTACTTGCTCGATCGCCATTGCTCGTCACACAGATAATCGGAACAAAAGCACATATTAAATTGAAGAACAATGTCACGCCTTCAGCAACCCANTTCGCGTTCTCCTGAAAAGTCTACTTCCAATCCTTCGACTTCTCGTTTAGCTCGCCCGACGCCTACAGCACGTCTCCGTGCGGCTTCACCTACTATTCCCGCAAGAAATTTGCAAGCTTCTCCATCTCCATCGCCAACACCGGTGCGGCTCAGGACAAAGTCGACTCCGAAGGCGCCGTCGCGTCGTATGGTGGACGACAATATACCACCAAGTCCCGCCAAATCCGCTTTAAGCATCAAAGAAGCTATCGCACTCAAACGCGCAGAAGCCAATAAAGCACTCTCAAGTCATACTCGCACTTCCAAAGCTGGAGATGCATGGTCTGGGCTAGAGGATGCCGCCCCTTCCTCATGGCCACCGAAGGACGAGGATAGCATTGATGTCGACATGGGCAGATGGACACTACGCGAAGCTATCGAGCGCGCACAAAGCTCAGGTGAGCATATCCGTTCCATTCTCGCCACCGCCTGACATTCCTGGAGTCGGCTAACTTGGAAGGTTGCGGCTGAAAGGCAACATCAACTTATCGTCTAGATCACTGCCCTGCATCCCCTCCGCCCTATTCGAGATTCACCTTGGGGTGAAACCGGAAAAGCTTCAACTCGTTTTCGAGGAGCCACCACTATCTGACAGTCGAAAGAAGGCCTCAAGCGGGACGGATGCACCAGCTTGGTTCGAACAGAGAGACTTGGAAGTGCTGAAGGCCTGGAATAATGAGATCGTGGAGATCCAGGCGGAAATATCTCTCTTTGGGTCTCTCAAGAGTGTAGATGTATGCGTTTCTATCTCTCGTTCACAGAGTTCTTGTACTCATGGATGTCACTCCAGCTTCATAATAACCGTCTGGCGTCGCTTCCCGAGACGTTTGCGGACCTCCCTTCCCTTACCAACCTCGACTTGTCGCACAATCAGCTGACGTCATTCCCTGTCCATTTTTATGCCCTTCCAGCGCTGAAGACGCTTAATGTTTCGCATAATGCATTGACTTCTCTGGCCTTCAATTCATCTTTCACCGAGGAAGCAAGCACGCGCTCACGCTATCGTACGGACGAATTTTTCACGCCAGCCGTTGTCACAGCCGACACGCCTCTACCGCGATTAATTAGCCTTAATGCCTCCCACAATAAGATCTCAGCTGCCGCAATCGATTCCGATTCATTTCCACAAAGTATAACCCAGTTGGACTTATCCTACAACCCAATTACAAGCGGCTCTGGTGCAGCTGCTGAAAAGCTGTTCTCAGCTCTAGCAAACCTCCCAAAGCTCGAACAAGTGCACATGAAAGCCGCGGATCTCGACGATCGAGCGTTCCCATCAAACCTCCTTCATTCGTCGCGCCGCTTCGAGAAAATCCAGCTCCTAGACCTCGAAGAAACACAGGTTACCAGAGATGCTGTCGTCACAGCCTTATCCAGTCTGTCAAGGGACCTCGAGTTCGACGTCACGGCCCCGGACACGGATTCTGCCTCGCCATCCGGACTTTCTCCTACCGGAGACGTTCCCAAGCCTGTCAAAATCATCGTGGGAAAGAAGGTGGTCAGGGAAGCATGGGAGGTCGAGGCGGATCGTCGCGCAAAGTTGCGTTCCATGCGGAGCGCAAGCAGTCTGCGCGCGGCTGCTCAAGCTCAAACAGAGGCCGAACAACCGCCACTGCCTGTGCCTAGCACGAGCCAGAAAGAATTTCCCAGAGCAGCCAGACCAGCGCCGAAGGTGGCAGTTCAACGCGAGGTCGTGAAGGAGCAGTGGGAAATCGAGGCCGAACAAGGACTGCTGACCGAAGGCGGTCGCCGGCGTGCCAGGGCACTGGCCGTTCAACAAGCGTCCGCCGAGTCTTCTTCCTCGCAGAACGGCGAGACGAATGCCAGCACTCTCCTGAAGGCCAAGTATTGGGACGAAAAGAATCATACGTTGTCGTTGCCGCCTGTAGCTCCTCCCAATCGTCTGGCTCACGGGCGTGGATTCTCCCTCGCTTCCAGCCCTTCCATGGGGCCTGGGGTCGACACAGATTTGACTCTGCCCATAGCTGCGCTTCCACTGTCTCTGGTCGTTTCTCAGTCCTTCGCAGACACGCTTCGCGTCCTCGAACTCAAGGGGCGGCGGGCAGATTCGTCTTTCATACTTCCAGAAGGAGACGGGCCTTTCCTCCCGAGGCTGGAGGAGCTGTATTTTGAGGGCTGTAATCTCGGTGATGAGGTATCGCTCGTAGTCGGCGAGGAGAAGAAACGAGAACCCCTCTTCCCCACCCTGGCTCGACTCCTGCCGAATATGAGGACACTCGATCTCTCGCTAAATCTCGTGACATCGCAGCACTTGACAGTCGAGACCTTGTCGTCCCTTGTCCTTTCCTCCCCGGGCCGGCCAGGGCTAAAGCGCCTCATACTGCGCGGCAATCGACTTGCCGGCCTCGATGGGTTCGCTGCGCTGGCGAAAGACATCTTCGCGAGCGAGGAAAGCAGCAAGGCGCGGTGGACGCTAGAGGAGCTAGACGTGCGGGACAACGCGATCGAGAAGCTGAATGGGGAGCTCGGCCTGCTGCCGCTCGAGGTCTTCCTGGTCGAGGGTAATGTGTAAGAGGCGATCTCACACCTGCGCGCGTCGTAAGCATGTCTGACTTTTCGCTGCAGGTTCCGTGCTCCTGCGCGCAGGATTTGGGAGCGCGAGGGCACCAAGGGGCTACTGGCATGGCTCCGTAGCCGCGTGGAATGACCTCAAAAGTCGGTTAGTGGAATCATACCAATTTGTTCGTTTCGTCATTCTGCAGATGATGGGACGGGCATATAATTCCCTGTTCCATTCATAATGATATCTGCACGATACCTGCATCCCGAAGGAAATATAATATGAAGCAATTGACTTCCTTAGCGAAAGTTGCTCAAATCATTGCTTGCGCCTCTGTGCGAGACGCGCCCTGTTCAAGCTGCCGATGGTATGACAGCGTTCCGCGGTGAGCTTCCTGATTATGGCGGATGTGTTTTCTTACTGCGTTTCTTTGACGATGACGACTGTTGCGAGCCTGTCCTTCTGCAGCGGGCTGCAGAACCAGGGTCGAAATGCCATACAGAAGATACTGAACAATCTATTCCCAGATCCGTGATACTACGTCAGGTATGGGTTTCCCATGCATTGCTCATAAAGGCCTGAGCACATTGGGTTCTGAACGGCGCCCGAGTGAAAAGTCTTCTTAGAAGTCATGCATCTGCTCCCGGTCCATCAAGCTTTTAAAAGGTATGCGCGATGTCGCCTTTGTTCCCAGGCCACAACGATGCTCGTCTTCGTGATATTGTTTCTAGCAAATATCTTGTTGGTTCGAGCAAGACTGTTCGATGATATTATCTCAGCTTTTCTCAATGCCACCGATTGTGCATCTTGCCATGCGAGCCTCCTTCCTCCATTGCAGACACTTGCTCGACAGGGTGATGACACTTTCGTGGAGACTATGACTTCAGTATGCGACGCCCTGCACGTAAGTTCCCTATCTCTTCTTCTGGACCTTATTCTGAAATCCGCGAGTGCGTCTGTTCACAGCTGGCCGACGATGATGTCTGTGCTGGCGAAATGCAGCGAACTGGGCTCATCATGGCGCATTCTCTCCGCCTGTTTACCGTCAACGGGACGACCGCAACGAAATTTTGCGACGCGGTGTTCGGTCTGTGCCAGGTGAGTTTTAGTACTGATCTGGCCTCTCCTGCAGTTTGAATGAGTAGTTGGTCGATAGTCACCCCCCGTCACGCCGTTCACTGTTCAATTCCCTCGGCCGCGTCCGTCTGCGTTGAAGGTTTTCACCTCGAAGGGAAGAACGCCATTCCAAGTGGTGCATCTGTCTGACGTACACATCGACAGGGAGTACACGGTACGCTTCCCTTCAGTCCATGGATCCTGCCAATTCTGACGATATATCATTTTCAGATAGGTTCCGACGCCAACTGCACAAAGAGCATCTGCTGCAGGAATTTCGCCGACCACGTGGGGCCCATCACAGAGCCGGCAGGGCCCTTTGGAAATGGGAACTGTGATTCTCCGAGCAAGCTTGCAGACAGCCTGGTTCAGGCCGTGGATTCGATCGCCGCCGGTGCTTCTTTTGCCATATTCACCGGCGACGTTGTTGAACGCAGGTGTCTCGGCAAGATGCGCAGTGTCTATATTGACCTCTTATTTCGCAGGAGCGACGTGGGCGATTAAGAAAAGGTTGGTGATTTGTCTGTACCCAGTACAAATGGCTTCTGACGGAGTCTCAGTGAAGTCATGAACGACCTTGTGGAATGGGATGTCCAGATGCTGCATGGCCTAACTCTGCCCGTCTACCCAGCGATTGGTTCGTACTATCTCATGTCACCAGGAACATCCTCAGCATACTCATGGCATCTTGGTACACCTAGGGAACCAGTGCGTTCCATGACATGAGGCATCTTCTGGCTGATTGATTTTTCCAAAGCGACTCTTTCCCTGTCAACAGCTTTTCGAGAAATATTACGGAAACTGCCGCGAATCCCCAATGGGTATTCGATATCCAAAGTCGTCTATGGGAGGTAAATCTCCTGCGTCATAATCACTTATACCGTTCGTTAATCCTCTATTCGTAAGCCGACCATTGGTGACATGGCGGCCAAAGAGGTGCATGGCGAATCGGGATCCTACTCAGTACAAGTGCCTGATACGAACCTTCGGTGAGCACGACTGGACTCGCATGACGGTGCTATGATTACCTCAAACTAAGACCTCCACATAGCATTCTCTCTGTGAACACGCAATATTGGTATAAACAAAAGTATGTTCGAACTCCTATTATCCCCCGGCCTTCATTCTCATCGCTCTTTCTTAGCCTCTGGCTCTACGATCGCGATGAGCAAATGTATGTCCGTATGTAGTTAGCCACGGCACGTACTCACCGTTGGACTGCCCTCACCAGTGCAGATCCCAACGGCCTGTTTGCGTTCATGGTCGATCAATTCCAAATCGCCGAAGATGCATCTCAGCGTGTCTGGATCATAGGCCATATTCCGTCCGGGAAGGCCGACTTTGCTCATGACCAGGTCTGTTCGATTCGCATCGGTCCCAATTGCCAACTAATCGGGAGCCGCAGTCCAATTATTATGACCAGATTGTACAGAGATATAACAACACCATCGCTGCCCAGTTCTTCGGTCATAGCCATAAGGCCCGTAGTAGGCATGTCGTGGTATGTAGAATAACAATTAACTAGTAGCCTCAAACAGGATCAATTCGAGATCGCATACTCTGACTGGGACAACCGCAATGCCGACACCGCAGATAGCATCATCTTCATCGGGCCAGCGTTGACGCCTAGCAGTGTGTCCCTCGTCAACACCACCTTGAATGTTTTAACGAACAGCCCTCAGGCGGAAATCCTGCATTCAAACTTTATGATGTTGACCCAGATACGTACGAGGTGATGGATGCCAAAGTCTTCATGGGTAGGCAACCGCCGCATTGTTGTTGATATACACTCTGATTGAAAGTATAACAGCAAATATCTCGAATCCAAGCTTTCAACAAAAACGTACGTAGTCAGAAACCGGCTAAAAAGTCCCTCTGAAGTCTTATTTGCTTACAGCGACATGGGAGCTACTTTATTCGGCAAGGGACTCTTACGGTCCTCTAGTCAGGTCTCTAGGACCGACGGACTCTCTGAATGCATCATTCTGGCATCAACTGACGGAAGTCTTCAACAAGAACGACACTGCCTTCCAGCTCTGGAACGCGCGCCAAAGTCGCGACGTCGCCGTCAGCCCCTGCATTGGGGCCTGCAAGACGACCACGATATGTGACATGCAATCTGCGCGCTCCCAGAGCAACTGCGTGAGTCGTAGATTGGTTGTCTTGTTGTCATGTGCTCACTGGTAGATACAGGATGTTTCGGTGCCTGGGACTCAGCTTAAACGAAGCGAGATAAGAAAGTCTCGATTTGAAAGTGACGAATGCGAGGGAGGCGGTATCGGTGCTATGTTGCGGAACTACATCAGAGCACACAGAATTGGAGCACTAGAAACGTGACATCATAATTTCACATTATGCGATCGGTGCCAGAATGTGCAAGGACGAGATCGTTGTTCGGTGAGCTCCCTGATTCTGGAGGATTTAATTTTCCTTCCATTTTTTGACTACCAGTATGTTGACTGTTGCGAGCCTACCTTCTACAGCAGACTACATGGCACTAGATCGCGTGGCGGACTTCCCACTGTGCTCTGCTCACAATGCCGTGTGTTACGCGAACGCAGAGCCACGAGATCTCGCGCAGAAGATGCTGAAGTGCTCTGTTCCTAGGTTCGTAGCACGCGTCAGGTGGACTTCCCATTCCCATGCTTTGCCGATATCGACTTTGTGTTACGCGAGCACGTTTGCTTCTTCGCGGCTTCCGAGCGACGATTCGTCAAAACGTGCGTTTGCTTCTGCTTTCTTTCACCTATAAGTTCGGGTGTACAGTGTCTGCTACCTCCCCCAGACCACAACGATGCTCGTCTTTGTGACTTTGCTTCTCGCTCATACTTTGCTCGTTCGAGCAAGCCTGCAGGACGACATTATCTCAGCCTTCAACAATGCCACCGATTGTACATCTTGCCGTGCAAGTGTTCTTCCTGCATTGCCAGCACTTGCTCGAGAAGGCGATGGTGCTTTCGCGAAGACTATGACTTCGATATGCCAGACCCTGCACGTAAGTTCCGCATGCATGTTTCTAGTGGTCCTCATCCCTAAAGTTAGCGTGTGCTCACAGATCCACGACGACGATATCTGTGCGGGCGAAATGCAACTCACATTATGGCGCATGATCTCCGTCAATTCACTGTCAACGGAACCACTGCGACAATTTTCTGTGAAGCGGTATTCGGTCTATGCCAGGTAGGTCTTCCGCATTGTTTGGTTTCCCTCGGTTTTCAATAACCTTGGCCTAAAGCAACCTTCTGTCACCCCATACACTGTCCCATCCCCCCGCTCGCGCCCCTCCAAGCCGAAGACCTTCACCTCCAAGGGACGCACGCCATTCCAGGTAGTGCATCTGTCCGACGTACACATCGGTAGGCAGTACACGGTACGCTGCAGTTCTCTCTAACCTGTGTAATCTGACGCTTTGCTGGTAGTCGCGCCGCACGGGAACTGCACGAAGAATATCTGCTGCAGAAAGTATGCGGACCAGACCGGGCCCGTCACAGAGCCAGCCGGGCCGTATGGGAACCATGGCTGCGACTCCCCCAGCACGCTTGCGGACAGCTTGGTTCAGGCTGTGAACACCATCGGAGCCAAGGCCTCCTTTTCGATATTCACCGGTGACATCGTCGAAGGTGAATGCCTAGATTGTGAGAATATGTAATGAGTATGCTTGACCCTGCGTTTCATAGGTGCAACTTGGCTAGTTACCAAAGGGTTCGTTCAACCGAGACTCTACTTCGCTGTATCGTCTTCTGAATGGTTCGGCAGCGAAGTCAGTCTTGACCTTGCGGCATGGGATTTCCAGATGGCACAAGGGATTCACATCCCTGTATATCCTGCTATCGGTACGCTTCTCTCTCTCATGCTCATAACCATCAAGGTCATGACGATAATTTACTTTACAGAAACCAGTGTGTTATGTCTAGTACGGTTATGCCGGACCGAACTTACTAACGTGCCCATAGCGATTCCGTTTCTATCAATAGTTTCTCGAGAAATATCACGAAGACTAGTGGGAATCCCCAATGGGTATTCGACATTCAGAGTGCTTTGTGGGAGGTAGGCTTATCGCCCTGCAGGCAATTGTACAGCTCATCGAAATCCAGTGTGCAAGTCATCCATTGGCTTGGCCGCAGCGAAGCAGACACATGACATCTCTGGATCCTACGCTGTGCAAGTGCCTGGCACCAATCTTCGGTACGCGTCTTCAAATTTATACTTGACGATGCCATGGCTTCATCCGTCTTGCGCAGCATCCTCTCCATGAACACACAATATTGGTACAGACAGAAGCATGTCAAAAGCTGAAATCTCTATCATCTAGTTTCGCTTACGATTCTATCAGCCTCTGGCTCTACGATCGCGACGAACAAGTGTATGTCGTCCGTCGATAGTCCAGTCCGTTCACTCACCGTCGGCGCGCCCTCGACAGTGCAGATGCCAACGGCCTGTTCGCATTCATGGTCGAGCAACTGCAGATTGCGGAGGACGCAGGCCAGCGCGTCTGGATCATCGGCCATATCCCGTCCGGCAAAGCAGACTTCGCCCACGACCCGATGCGTTTACAACCGATTAATCCAATGCATCGCTAAGTCTGTGTCGCAGCCGAATTATTACGACCAGATCGTGCAGAGGTACCACAACACCATTGCGGCCCAGTTCTTCGGCCACAGTCACAAGGCTCGCATCGCAACCACTCGCATATCTCCAATTTCGCTGATTTGCTGCAAATGTTTCAGGATCAGTTCGAGATCGCGTACTCCGACTGGGAGCACCGCAACGCCGACACTGCGGATAGCATCCTCTTCATTGGGCCCGCGCTGACGCCGACCAGTACGTCGTCCGCTCGTCACCACCGTCTTGATTTCGTGAACAGCGGTCTTTAGGTGGCAATCCTGCGTTCAAGCTCTACGATGTCGATCCGGACACGTACGAGGTGATGAACATAAAGGTCTTCATGAGTACGAACAACTCTATACCTGTGTCGCCTAACAAACTGAAATAATATCATAGCAAACGTCTCGGACCCGAACTTCCAGAAGAAGCATCTGTAGGCCTGCCGAATAGTAGAAAGTCATGCTGAAGCCGCATTCTCAGCGACCTGGGAACTGTACTACTCGGCGCGCGAGTCGTATGGCCCGCTCGTCGGCCCGCTCGGACCCACCGACGCGCTGAACGCGTCGTTCTGGCACAAGCTGACGGAGGTGTTCGACAAGAATGAGACGGCGTTCCAGCTCTGGAACACGCGCATGAGCCGCGGCGGCGCGGTCAGCGCGTGCACCGGGGACTGCAAGACCGCGGCGATATGCGACATGCAGGCTGCGCGATCTGAGAACAACTGCGTTCGTGATTATCTTGATGGTCGTGGTGTCGATGCTCACATGGAGATTCAGGATGTTTCGACTCCTAGTGTTTTCAAAACTCACAGGAGAAGCGAGACAGGAAACGCTCACTTCGAAACTGATGACTGCGAAGGAAGCAGCATAACCTCCATGCTGAAGGCGTTTATTAGAGGACGGCAGCGCTGAAGCGCTAGCTACGTGGTATTTAATTGCTGCAGTGGGAATACAGGTTGCGCTACCTAGGATCAACTTAGGGTTCTTGATATCAGTGGTTACGAAGAAGTCAGCATTCTTTCTCTAACTCATTACGCTCCGAAATTATATACTGTTGGGTATCTATTCAGTTATCACCAAATTGTAAGGGTGGGATAAGCACGTACGACATGCACCGCTACTCGGCTTGGTGGCGAAAATGACCTCTGCGAGAGCCTCACCCTCGAGGTCCTTGTACGCCGGGTATGTTGCCTTGAGCGTCGCGATGAACTTATCCACGTTATCCTCCGCGACAAGTGAGACAGTGCAACCGCCCCAACCAGCACCTAGGTACCGAAGATGTGAGGTAATGACCAGCGAACAGATGATAATGTCCGGACCTGTAAGCCTGCTTCCATACGCGCCCGCGCGCGCGCAATCGCCGTGAGCTGATCCAGCTCAGGGCACGAGCACTCACAGACAGCGCTGCAGCTCGCCATGGAGGCGTCCATAATGCTGCCCAGCCTCTTCAAGGTGTCTTCGGTGGCGCCCGACGCAGCCGCGTGCAGACAGACTTCGCGGAACTCCAGCACGCGCAGGGTCTCCGTGAAGACATGGGTCGCACGCTTGAACAGCTGGAAGTGGGTTGCCTCGACTGGATGGGCACTGATATCACTATGACGGGCTGGAAGACCGAGGGACGCGAGGGCTCACCGTCGATCCAGCTGAGGTATACTTCATGGAAATCATCTGCGCTCATCCCACTCAGCGCGATCATGTCGGCCAAAGTCAGCCCTTCCTGGCCGTCGTTCCTTGAAGGCTTCAAGCGATGCACATGCTCGAGAGCCTTGTGCAGCGCAGCCTTCAAGGACTCAACGTCTTCGCCGTCCCATCCGCTCTCAGGCTCGCCGCCAAAACGGCCCACGAAATGTCGCAGCTGAAGGCGCTCTCTGGCACCGACAGGGACGCCAAGAAGGTTGGAAAGGATGCGCGCGGCGGCGAGCGTCTCGACGACGCGCAAATTGTAGCGCGTGCGCGCATGGACGGCCTTCTCTGATGTCACGAGCGAATTGGCAAGGATGAACACGGCGCGCGGACCCATGGCGAAGACGTCCGCCCCTGGGAGCAGCACCGGCGAGGCCGCCAGATGCGGGAAGAACGTGACGTAGATCGCAGACGCCGGCGTGCAGATGACGGAGGCTGCCTGGTCCAGTCTGTCAGGACCGTCAGCATGCGTCTCAGCAGCGGGTGTTCGACGCGTGCGCACCCACCGCTGTTCACGCCGACGCGCTTCTCGTTCTCCATGGCCATCTCGACAAGCGTGCCTTTGCTGATCCCTTCGAGCTTGTTGTTCACTGCCAGGAAGACGAGCGTAGACGCTACGACCATCGCCGCAGACGATGAGAGGCCCGAGCCGGCGGGCACCGTGCCCGTCACCAGCAGATCGACCGGGACCGGGGAGTGAGTCTGCAGGGATCCTGCTTCCGGCGCGAAGAACCGATTAAGTACGCCCTGGAAACATAAATAAGAATGGCAAATCGTCCGCTGCACGAAAGACCACGGACATAGTACCCAGCCTTGACGTAGCTTTCCCATCTGAGCTCTTTCTTGTCGATGCCCAGCTCCCATTCTTCTAGGTGCACCTCCTCTTCGCTGGGGCCTTCCGTGACTGACCTTCTTCTCTTCGGCGTAAAGGTCGTGGGTGTGTACTTATCGTGGAGGTTCTGGGCATGGACATGACCTGGGGAGGAGGACGCGCGGGGGGCGCATGCGATCAGGATGTCACGCTCGATGGCAGCAGGCAGCGCAGGGAAGAGAGCGTAGTCGATGTGTTCACCGATGAGACTAGAAATACGGGAATGTCAATGACCCACGGCCGCATAAATTGTCGGGGCCGCTGGCACGGACTACTCACTTCACACGGCCTGGAGCTCGGGCAATGAAGGCTGGCTTCCGCCCAAATCGTTTTTCAAACTCTTCAGTGAGATGGTTCCATCGCACCCTGCGAGACATTACCATTTGTTTCACTGGATAGATCATCACGATACGTACGCATGGTTTGCAGCGCTGCCGAGATCTGCATACAGTTTATCGAGCGAATTGTAGATGGGGATAGGAAGCTGAGCAGCCATGACGGTCGGGAAAAAGAAACAGAAGACGCCTTGACATGACCAGAGCTCTGCAAATGGATCGCTCCATGTGAAGCTGGCAATTCTAATTTCTCGTCTTGAGGTCATCTGGACGAGCAACGGACGTCCGGTATCTAATCTCGGATCAGATCATCTTCAATAGACGGTCCGTTGGTGGGTGGGGCCAGACACTACGGAACGATACGATGAGCCCTATTAGGCGCGCGGCATGACTGGAACCTTCAAAGAGGGTATCGTCTATCTGCACTGTTTAAGCCAAGGAGAGAGTCTGCCCCCGAGGATGTTACTAGATCCCGCAAGCAAACGGAGGAGAGTGGAGGATAGAGCGACAATTCGGGCCAGGCAATAAACTATATTGCTACAGATAATGTTTGATATTATGCAAAGCCACGAGAAAGCCATGACAACAGTAGACAATAAGATAAAAGAGCAAGCCGGTGTGTCGGGATGAGAGATCTATCGTGAAAGTCCGCGCGAAATCTATTGTTGACTGGGGAAATTCGACCAGCCAGCAGCATTCGACATGAACGTGTCCCAATCCTCGCCGCTACATGCGAATCGTCAGCGCCGAGCAACACCCATAAGACACGAAAGAACGCACTCAACCGCCACCGGAAGCGTAGACCACATCATCATCGTGTCCCTGTCCACCCCAAACTGTCCGTCCGTCGCCAAGTCCTCCAACGCATACTCGAACGCAGCCCGGTCCTGCGGATCGAACGGCCGCTCCGAGAAGGACGCCAACGGATCCGGGTTCCTAGCTGCTGTTCCCTGATACTGCATGGGCGTAGGGGCAGCAGCGGGCGCGGGTCCCAACTCCTGGCCAAAATACGACATCTCTGGAATTTTGTCCAGTTCTGGCGGCATGTTCAGAGAGGCGGGGCCCGTCTCACCGAACGCGGTGTGCGGAGCCGGGGCATGGAACTGCGGTGGTGGGTTGAACGCGCCTGCCCTGCTTGAGCCCGGCGCGGGGTCCATGTTAAACCGCGACCCGTTGACGTGCCGCTCGAGGTGCTGCCCGGGCGCGAGCGCGAGTTCAGCAACTTCGTCGGCAAGGTGCGTCCCTCGTCTTGCCCGCTTCGGCGTGCTGACGGCGTGTGCGCGCAGGTGATCTTCGGGACGCAGCCGGCGCTGGCGGGGCTGCAGGGCACGGCGGCGGTGGGCGTGAGTATTGCGGGGCTGTCGGGCGCGGAGGACGAGGGGATGGTGTTGACGGGGCTGCCGTTCGAGGGCCTCGTGCGTGTTGGGAAGAGGGGGCTTTGAGGCGCGTTCGTGTTTGTGGTGTGTACTTTGGTGGGCGCGAGACGGGGCTGGGTTGTACTGCACTGTAATACTCATCGTGTAGAGTAGATGTCGATTATGTCTGTGCGGATCATATGGACTTGGATCTCACCACTTTCACAACTGTCGCGGGTGTTGCTCGTAGGATAACAATGGCGGCCCTTCATGTGGATGTACGGATGGGGCCCTCCGTATCGAGAAGGCGGCTCATGGCACGCTCCATGCAGCCCGCCGCCGACGTATTCGCCAAGAACGGCCGACAGTAAACACAGAACGACTATCTTCTGTGTAAGGTCAGCAACGGAGACTAGGCCGACAGCGACTCGGATGCGGTCAGCTGCCCTCGCGGATACGCAGCCCCACGGGGACCTGGGCTTAGCGTTTAGACTTCAAGCTCGGCAGGTCGACGACGGGGAGCTAGCGGCGCGCTTCCTTCGCCGGCGCGCGCGAGGCGTGCGGTGTAATGTGATTGATGCTGGTGAGACCCGGCCGGGCGCGAGGGCTTTACGTGCGCTGGCTTGTTGGAGGTGAGCCACGACGGCGCTGTGTGCGTGGGATGTGTCAATGGGTGCATGATCCGGGAGAGCTGACGATCGTGTAAATTAATTGGTTACACGACTATACGTACGCCCCGCTGTTGTAATGTGGGGAAAGTAGCTTCTAACTTACCGGATCCGAAGAATAGCGATAACGTTAACGCTGGCCGTCGCCGCTTTGCANACTTCAGCAGGGAAGTGTAGCTAAGTCCTCAGAGCAGCTTGGCGTCTCAGTCTCGTAGACAGAGAAAGCAGGGAAACGAGCAAGCTTATTGGAGGATATGAGGTGGGCGCGGAGACGCGAGAGGCAGGAGAAAGGCGGACGTGCTATACCTTCATTCCCTTTTCTGACGGTGGCCTCAATCGCGTGCAGAATCCGCAGGTCAGCTGGACGACTCACTTTCGCGCTAAGGAGTGTCCTAATTCGAGAACCCGGAAGCTGCCAAGCTGACGTAGACACCAGGTACAGGCGCACTGGATGGATATGGGAACGAGACAGGCATTATGGCGCTGGCGGGCTTCGATCCATTGAGAAGAGGGAATCAGAGGAAATCAGATGTCAACGGCGTTTACGCGCTACGGCCCACAGTCAGAATTTGGAGTGAAGTGTACACACGTATTCGTCAGGTCTCGGTGTTCGTATGGACCGTGGCGGAAGATCCGGTCGAATAAGAGTGGAAGGGTTTGCCTGCTGAGCGCGTCTTCAGTGAGATTGACGTACAATTCACCAGGACGGGCTTGTCATGGCCGTGATAATTCTTCAGTGGCAAGGCAAGGCATCCGACATCCGATCGAGTCGCCGAGGAAAAGACTCAAAGGCAGCACGAGAAGCGAAAACAGAGCCGGCACTGCGTCCTCTAATGCTTAATTAAGGAGAAGTGCATATCGATATGGATGCATGTGGGGTCTGCCGTCCGACATCCCTCTCACCCCGCGCGATCCACTGAGGTACCGACGAATCAACCTCCCGCATTTGAGTCATCTGAGCGGACAAAACGCACCTGACAGGCTACGAAGCCAACGGCGATTGCGCCTCCGCCTGCCCTGCTTCGCCCTCGAGCAATTTGCGCTCCTGTGCTTCGCGCACGAGCACGCGGATGCGCATGCCCTCCCATCCCAGAAGCTCCGATTTTGTCTGCATCACGTATTGGTCGATTCCACCGTGCTGTCGCGGACGGAGACAACGAATGAGCTTCTCGTACGTGTACGTGTCGGCCGAGCGCGGACGGCGAGGGAACGCACCTTCTTGATCGTCTTTAGTGCTCGTGTGGTCAGCTTGACACGAATGTTCGAGCCCAAGGCCTCGGAGAAGAGACGCTTGGACTGCACGTTGGGCAGCCACGTCCTCCGTGTCTTATGCTTGGAAAAGGGCACGTTGTTCCCGTACTGCTTCATCTTGCCATGAAACAGACCAAGCTGTGAGCGCTTGAATGGCTGGCTGATGATGTTCACAGCAGCGCTGAGGGTGGGAAGGGAGGGGAACATGTCGCCGTCCTGGAGTGTCGGAGGTGGTGGTGGCAGAAAGAGAGCAGCAAAGGCCCGACCGGACCGGCAGCGCGTCGGGCGTTATCATCGGCGGCGGCAACCTGCGCTCAATTTTTCCTCTTCGTCGTCGCGATCATGTCTCTCATTTGCACACGACTTCCTCTGTGAACATCGAGCTATGCTTTGCAGAAATGGATCATACGCTGACGTCGTGAGACGGAGATTGGGATGCTCCCATGTTTCTCCTTTCCTCCGAGGATGTCACGGTGCAGCACGGTGCGTATTCACGGGTCCTCTCTCCCAGAACGAGCCATGCACGGCGATAGCTGTGCTTTTTACGGCAGATTATACCCATTTGACTTCACAGCATGATATTAAGTCACCAACGGCGCTGGGCAGCATGGAAGCTGCCGTGTTGCTGACACGACAGACGCCTTTCCAGTTGATCTCCCTGCTGGACCTCCTTGATACCGCATCCCTGTGCCCTCGGAACTAGCCCGTTCTGCTTGTGCATGCTTAGGTCGGTTTGGGGTTCTTCTCTCGTGCTCTATACTTACCTCGTATAAGAACCGCCTTTACGCACAGGGTGCGCATCCATCCCTTTGCCCTGCACTGACATCACCTCGTCCTGACATCGATGACGCATTCACCTACAGGCCTCTTCACCCTCCCGGATGATGTTCTCCTCACCATCCGTGACTGCATATCCGCGAACTCTTCTGACATAGATTCAACAATCGGTCTTGTCTCCCACTTCGCCTTCTCTCGTGCCTCCAGACGTCTGCGTGCCCTCTATGTCTTCCCGGATACCGACCACGAGCAGCGCTTTTGGAAACATGTCTGCGCTTGCGCAGGATATGGCCGACCCATGCGTCGCGACTTCCAGCCGTCATGCCAACTTTCCATGACGAAGCGGGCTCGCGCGCATGACGACGCCGGCGCAGTCCTTACCTGGAAGCACCTCGCGCAGCGCATCGTGGCCCATCAAAGCATCTGCGAGATCCGGAGCTGCAGAGACGCGGGCCGCTGGTTCGGTGCGTCCCAAGATGGCTATCTTAGCGCGCGCCTTCCCACCATCCTGACATGATGCATCTTGCACAGCGGCCCAGCCCGCCACCGCGCGGCAACTCACCTTCCACCCTCTCTATTACTACCTCCATTTCTCGCCGACGCCCGCGCACTCCCCGACCGCCGCCAGNGTGCCCGACGCCGCGGGGCTCGCGCTCTCCCCGCATCTGATCCT
>SFCI01000038.1:0-50877 GCA_004681135.1 Hericium alpestre | reverse complement strand
CACGATTTTATGAGGCCGTTTTGAGAATCCGGACCAAAAAAAATCAACTCAGACCCTCGAGGCCGTGTATTATCCGGACAAATTGTGGCCGAAAAAAATTTGCCATCCGGACACCAAAAGCCTCAGGCCAAAACGGCCTCTGAACCGATACTCAGGGGTCCTGATATGACGCACGGCTGATCTTGCTTCGACGTCGCGAAGCCGCGCTGGATGTCGGCGAAGGATTTGGCGGGGGCACCTCGGGGAAACTGCCTGCCCGCCCTCGTTCATATCCGATGGGCGTGCCCCCTACTTTGACGCGCAAGAGTGCTGCTTGGACGATAGCGGCGTCGGGACTAGTTTGTGCGGGGTGCGGGGTGCAGTTGCCAGACGTGGATGTACCCTTGAATCTGGGGCATCGGTGCTTGGTCGCAATGGCGGCGCGACGTGTGCAGGTTGTTACGATGAGCCTGAGGGTCCAAATGCTGTGTGGATGATAGTGAGCGTCGGCATTATTGTGTGAGAGCATCGCGGCTGCGGGTGGGTGCTCTTGTCGAACATAAACACACCCTGTAAGTTTTTGTAGACACCAGACCCTCCGGGCCATGCGTAAGGATCGTAGAGGCCTTGCAAATCAGGCACTGACAGCGATCATGTCAGTGGAAAGTCTCAACATCAAGATTGACCCTGTTTAGTTCGTCATTAGTGCGCACGGCGTGGGGGAAGGATTCAGCTTCGGAGCACCTAAGGCTATTGTCCATATACAGTATGTACGCAGCATGGCGTGAAGGCTATCAGAGTATATTCTATCCTTGCGACACTGATCAGACTTGGAAAAGACATCGCGCTGCTATCTCTGTCAAAATCATGGTCATGGTCTACTTATACTTCGGCCAACAGATGTGATGGTGCGTACCTGCATCGGATGGCACGTACTTATTGTATGAGGTGGGCTCATTCAGGAATTCAGGAATTCAGGAAAAGTATGACCGTTGGAGCCCTTCCATTGCAGATGAAAGCAACGAGCGCACAACGGCTATTTTCTGGGTACATAAGATCTGTTACCCTGTGGGATGGGATCTGATGGGATGGGTAAATGTTGGGACCGGCGACCGGACATTTCCGTCGCCATTGTGTTCGTCCAACCACCGTGCATGATGCTGCGTCGTCGTGCAAGACTTCCGTTGAACTTTCATTCGACCTCTCTCCTTCGCCTTCCCTCTTCCCTTTGAAGAGACACNACAATTCATAGAGAAACGCCATGGACGANCCTGCGGATGCAGAGGCCGAGTGCGTCAATCGTTCGCCTGCTCCTCGCTGAAGCTAATACTGATACTGATTGTGGCAGGAATTTCTGGAGGATGATCTTGAAGCTCAGACTCGTCCCCACAGCGAATGCAACTGCCCGGAGCACGACAGAGATCGCTGACGCCGCTCGCCACCAGATCGATACCGAATTGAGGGCCATGCAGCGAATCATATCTCTCGCATGTACTCGTCGCAACGACATGGCTTTGACTGCTCGATTCCCTGCCGAAGTTCTGGCACACATTTTCACCACACTCTCTCAATGCGACACTCCATCTGCAACGCGCTTGCTCACTCCGGATGGAATGCCATATCGTCCACACAATTTAGGATGGATAACAGTCACGCATGTCTGTTCGCTCTGGAGGCAATTAGCTCTGTCCACGCCTGCTCTTTGGAGCAATATCGGTGCCCCACATACTGCCTTTTGGATTAACAAAATGCTCGAACGGTCCAAGAAAGTACCGTTCCATCTGGCCATCGAGATTGGACTTCAAAATAGCAGTGACGTAAACGACGCGATTTTGAAGGCCGTCGGGCCCAATCATGTATCTCGGCTCAAAACACTCTACGTTGCGGCTGAGAAAGGAGAACATGATAGTGAAGATGTGGGCGAAGAGGATAGTGAAGATGGAAGCGGAGAGGGTAGTGAAGACGGAAACGAGGAAGACAGCGGAGACGGGAATGAAGAGATCAGCGATTTCACACTTCAAGTGCTGCAAGGATTCAAGCTTCCCGCACCCCTGGTCGAGTCTATTCGTTTCAACGCAACGGATTTTGCCCAACCCATTCCATCAGATATTTTTGCATCTGCATTACCCCGCCTTCGTGAGGTAATATATGGTCGATGCAAAAAAAAATGTTCCCTGGACCGCGGGCTTCTTCTGTAATCTGACTGCCCTTGACCTCCAACTCCCTGCTCGGGAGTCTTCGTCAACTTTAATCGGGCTGCTATCGCTCCTCGAACAGTCACCCGGATTAGTGAAATTGCTCCTTGTGGACTCTGAACCTAATCACTCCATTGGGGCTTTGCGTCCACCTCCTGGTCGATGTGTTTCTTTGCCCTGCTTGCAATACTTTTACCTGTTCAGTACGCATGGATTCACCTTCACAGGTCTACTTGCTGCTCTGGATGTTGGATCATCTGCGGACGTGGTGATCGACGGGGTCTGTCGTGATGATCCCGGTGGCATACGGGACTTCATGGTTCTCGCTGCAAAATTACCAAGCAGAGGTGACATTAACGCCTGTCAGCCTTCAGCTCTCTCCTTGAGGCTAGCATGCAATAAAAAGGCCGATGAAGTGCATATTGACATCAAGATATCTGGTCTATCTCGTGATGACAGATTATTCTGTCTCAGACCCCAAGTTCAGCAGACAGCGTGGACCAGTTGGATACCGGCACTATTCCATTACTTTGATTTCCGATTTATAACCGCCCTGGAATTCTCCGGAGACAGTATACCTCCTAGCGACATATTGATACAGATGCTTGCACTCATGGATGGGTTGTCGAAGCTTGTTTTGCACAATTTCAAGAATTTGGCGGCACGCGAATTCATCCCTCTGTTGCGTCCAGGAATGATAGACATCAACTCGGGCGGCTCGGACCCACGAAACCAGCAATTACCGCTGCTGCTTCCAAAGCTTTCTCATTTGACGCTGAACTATGTCTATTTGAATACGATGACGATCGTGGACCCACAAACCCGTCGAGAGGTATTCGCTAAAGTACTGCTCGATGTCGTGCGCCAACGTAGCTTGCTTGGACGACGTCTTGTTCTCCTCACTTTGTCTAACTGTACTCATTCCTTTATAAACCCTCAGCTCGTTTTTGAAGAGTATAAAAAGCACGTCGATCGCTTCCTCCTCCAGGACGACTGATGTTTTTCTTCCTTTTCCTTTCTCCTGGCACATCATCATATCATCGGCTCCCTTGTCCATCCCACTTTACTATGAATGCACTACTCTGTATGTCTTCCTTGCGTCCTTGTAGTTTATAATGATACATCTATGTTCTACACCACTACCAATGGGAGAGACACTTTGTTGAAGAGGGGCTTGGGTTGATCAAGCTGCTCGAGTGAGGAGCTGGTAGAACTCCTGCTAACCGCGAAGAGTCCGAGACTCTTCAATTGTGACAGCTGTATTGGAGCCAGTACTTGAGCTTAGAAAATCCAGGTTCTTCTACTCCCAGAATGCAAGAGCCGTTGAATTCCCGTGGCGACAAAGTACTTGTCCATTCAGGCACCGCTCGCTCCTCAAATCAACACATTATTGCTGCGCGATGGTATATATTTTTATTCATTCAATCGTTCTCAGTAGGTATCTCTTAAAATCCCCTTGATACCGTTCAAGTTCGCCGTATCTCATCATCCTTAAATCAAAAATCCACAGCGGCTTCCGTCTTGTCTTTGCCTTATCCTTGTTCTTTTCCAACATCTTCACGAGATCCGCATGTTCGTCCTTTCTACTCGTATTCGTATCATCGAACAGTATGACGCCGCGGCAGATTTGGCGAATCAGGATGTCGTCTGAGTTCTGCGCGTCTCGCCAGCCGCACCCTATGAGAAACGAATCCAGGCTGTGGATGCGGCTTGTATCCGGAACAATTGTTGAGAATGGTCGACACCAGAAGGGTCGAGTCGAGTCGCTCAACTCCGCGGTCCAGACCAGCGAGTCTTGAAGGAAGGATACAAGACGAGAGGTAGGCCCCGAATCGAGTGTCAATGTCTGAGGAGGACTAGGGTTGTCCGCTGGATTCAGGGTAGACAGATTGTCAAGATGTGAGATCATCGAAGACGATGTCTTGCTCCCAGATGCCGTGACGCTCGAATAAGGCAAAGGCTCGCTATATGGTACTTCGCCGGAGGAACAGCTCTCCCGTGATGATGCAGTATTTGCGCCAACAGCCGCGGGACGAGCGGGACGGAGAGCCATGATACGGTTTGACAGTGGACCGCGCACGGGGGATAGAGTCACAGGAGATTTTTCATGGCCCCTCGCGTGCTCACTCGGCCGAGACGAATCAGCAATCCGGCGCGCTTAGCGGGTGTGGTTGAATGGTATCGTCTCTTGGGACTCGACTCAGAGTACACGGGAATCGAAGCCACAGAAGGAGGCGTCCTGGGCAACGCATTTTCTTGATTACGACGCCCTGTTGTGGCCGACAACTGGGAAGCTGTGGACCGACTGGTCATCGATGCTGAAAGTGGGTGTCAAAAATGCGGAGGTCATGCGTCGTTGGCATCCTTACCTGCGTCAGCTTCTACATAGCTCGCGACATTAGCCTTGGGTCCCGAGACCAACGTCCCAGACAAAGGGAAAACACCGTCATGCTTCTCCATCTTTGCTATCCATCCTGCAATCAAGCGAGTTCTTTCCTGCGGGGATCGTCTAGACTTCGATCGAGACTTGGTCCACAGTTCAAATATCTCTTCTTCTGCTGAGCGAGATGAGCTGACGCGGCCGACGGCCGTATTGGCCGTTTCTCGCAGTTTATCCAGTGTGATCCCCTCAGTCCATGCTCGCTCACATAAGCGATGGATTTTGGTGAGCCGTGGCCATCGAAGTTCGTAGTACTGACGACGCAAACTTGAGCTGTGAGTAAATACATAGATGGCGGTCACATACCTTGTTATTATCGGCTTTAGTGAATCCTGCACCGTATGCCTCGGCTAGAACTGGCTCTTCGAGCATTATGGTCGGAGGTTCTAGACCAGAAAATAATGTGAACGTATATGGAAGAGTAGATTCCTGATACTTCAGACCAATAAACATGCGATCAAGACAGAGATGCACTATACTCACATCTTGAAGGTCGTCGTATCTGAAATGTATAGAGGCGCTGAAATAGAAATTCTCCTCCTCAAGCTGTTCTCTACCAAGGCCGTATGAAATTGTAAAGTAAACTTCAAAATGTGGATTATTTGGCTGCAGGAAGAAGTCAGTAGGAGACGAGGAGGGCGTCAAACACCAACCTTGCTCTTTTTTTCATTGAGTATTCCGACGTAGAACGTAGTGAGCGTAATCGGTGCAACTGTGCACCCAGTGAGAGAGCAATTCCAGGAACAGAAAGTAGCCCATACCTCTTAGTTCTCGGGCTCTGTCCTTATCCCACCCCGCGCCGACTATTACTAGGTCAAGACAGTCCCCGTGACCTGGGATATAATCACTTTTAAGCTGTAATATTTCAGTTTAAATGTGTTCAATTCGACCATCCAGGACGCGCACCTTGATCCAAGGAAGTCGGAAGTCTCTGTAATAACTTTCATCCGCCTTCAATACAAGCCCCTCCTCACAGTCTGCAATATGTGTCGCGAACAACTTGCGCAATTCGGCTTCACCGCCGGCGAGTCCTGCACGCCCTTTCAGTTCAATGGGATATCGCTGGGCTAGTATTGAGTGCCCGGGAATGGGTGAGATGATTTCCTCCAACATGGCGCGACGATGATTGTAGGTCTTGTTGAGAAGCGGCTTGGAATCAACCATCAAAACGTCGAAGAAGACTAGGGCTAAATGCCGTGCGCCGCCGTCTGAAGCGTTTGAAATCATCGACACTTGTGACCTTGAAGAACTGTCAATGAGCCGTGAAAGACAGGATCAAACAAGACGTACTCGTGTGAAGCAACAATCGCAGGCTTATAATGCCTCCCGCGGATTCCCTTCGCAGTGCTTTCAATTAAGCTGCGTATCCGCCAGAACTCTGCACAGAATCAATGCAAGGCTCACGGAGCTGTGATTACGAAGGGAGACGTACCATCAACTCGATTTAGCTCTGTGGAGAACGCCACCATTTCAGCTTCAACCACGACATTGTGGCGGATTCGTCTCGTGTTCATGGATGCCCCATGAGTGCGATTATGGTTTGATGTCAGACCCAAAGCATCTTTAATTACACTTTATCGACGTCAGCCAGGAACAATATGCCGTTCGTGAGGCAGAAGACTCACTCATGCACAGCGTATCTATCGTTCGTGGAGTCTCGTGTGCTTTTGCTGAAAATCTTGATATCGACAGCTCCTGTCTCGTCAACTTGAACATGTATCTGCGCTCGTTCTCCATCATATTTTGTCTCGGCCCAGACACGGCTGCATGACGAGAACGCTGAAAGCGATGCCTTGCACCCTTGGCCTTTCCTACATTTTGGTATCTATACGTGCATTTCATTAGATGACGCCGTTCAAGGATAGAGCGAGCACTGACTTCGATAGGCGTACCGATTGTGTATTCAGGTTCGACGTCTTGTCCAGTAGTCGATATAAACGTTGCAGCTTCCTGTAACGATGCCCTAGTCGAGAAGGCGCGCCTCATACGACCTGAACCATCCCACACTCGCATGGCATCCTCTTTGCTCAGCTGTGTGACTGCGTTGCTTTTGAAATGAATAAGTGATGCCGTGGTGCGAGTGTCAGACAAGGGGTAAAGGAGGGGGCGCAAGTCCTTTAAGATGATTTGCGTCAGGAATGCCGCATCGAGAGGCGGCATCTGGCTGTACAAGGCGCGCAATATGTCTTTGTGGGACCGACGCGGTTTGATTGAAGACTTCTCCCGGAAGGATGCATCAGAGTATGGGCTCAGAGATGCCAGATCAGAGAGCAGCGCATCGACCTCAAGGATAGTCAGGGGACTTTCGTCGTGTGCATTCTGATAGAAAATACCGTGATATGCAAATATGGATGAGGAAAGTGCGCATACACTTACGTTAGAAGACTCATTCAAGAGTTCGAAGACCTCTTTCCCGAGGCACCCATCGGTGTTGTTCGTCTTCCATTTCCTTAGGCGCTCCCCGCGATGTTGGTGATGAGAAGAAACACCCAGGACATCAGCTAAATCTCGGCCAAGTGCGGTTTCTTGCAGCTGGTATTTCCTTTGCTTGTCTTCCTCGGGGAACAGCAATCTAAAAACTGCAGGAGCGATTTCCGGAGTAGGGTGTATAGATCGGCGTCGCAACTCGGTCACCCATTGCTCGAAAACGTCTTCCGCAGTGCCTCCCTGTTTTGAGTCTCGTTTCGACGTTGAGATACGAGGCTTTATCCTGGATATCTTATGTAGCAGGGCCACAAAACTTGAAACATATTTCAGAACAATAAACAATAGTCTGACTGAGGGCCTACATAGAGAATGAGATGACTTGGCCGCACGCGTCAATGTCGTTGGGGAACATAGTGGAACTCGAGTGCGTCGGGGTCGACGTGCATCTGCGAAAATCAAACGAACGCGTCGAGTAGATGAGGATACGGGTGAGCGTGCATGAAGAAAAGGAACGACGCGTCTGAACTTCAGTTGCTCGACGCGATCGGCTGCGCCATTCTGCCGGTGGTTTGATTGGCGCGCCGGGCCGAATCTGGCCGAATTGACTAATCTCAAAAATTCGCTTCATCTCGATAACTCCAATTTCCTTCGATATTGTCAGAGGCTTGAGCTCGTTCCTTCTCACATCCCATACGCCATGTCCAACAAGGAGCAGATTTTCCCCTCTATCGGGTCAGTTGCCACGCAGACCCATGGGCAGCAATCAAACGAAGACAATGCATCAGGAGACAATGAAGAACAGGCAGTCGAGCAGATCGAGTCGCTGTGCATGAATTGCGGAAAACAGGCTTGTAATAGTATTTTGGTTGTTTGCAGCAGAATGTTCTCAACCCTGTGGTATCATCCAGGGTGTTACTCGACTTCTGCTCACGTCGATCCCATACTTTCGGGAGATCATTGTGATGTCTTTCCGGTGTGAGCATTGTGGGACCGAGAATAACGAAGTACAAATGGCTGGTCAAATCAGACGTGAGCGTGTTCACCCATGGTTTACACTCATTTCTGTCGCTCATTACTCTGCTTAGCCGAGGGTACTATGTATACCGCCCGTATACTCGCCCGGAGTGATCTCGATCGCCAGGTCGTCAAGTCCGAGACGTCCACCGTCATCATTCCTGAATACGAGCTCACCATACCCCCGTCCAAGGGACAGTTGACCACGGTGGAAGGTATCATCAGAGACGTTGTCCGCGATCTTAGCCTCGATCAACCTCTTCGCCGGATCCAGGATGAGCCAACTTACACAAAGATCCAGTCGCTCATCGACAAGCTGAGGTTGATCCTTGCCGATGATGTCGATGAAGAGGCAGAGGAGAATAAGAACGAGATCGGAGAGGTGAAAACAGCAAGCGCCTCGCAGAGTGACAAGCCCATGCCCGCGTTCACGATCAAGATCGACGATCCGGCCGGCAACTCATTTATCGAATTCAAAGAGAACATGGCTGACCCCAAGTGGAATCTGCGCATGTACCATCGCACTCGCGAGCAGAACGTGGCACTGGGGCTGGTCGCTGCAGATGAGCAGACGGATTCAGCAGAGGCACAAGTGTCTGGAAACCAGGACGCTCAATCAAAGGGGGATGAGGCTGGTCGCGAATTTGCTGTCGGCCCTGATGGTCGGAGCGAGGAGATCTTCGAGTTCCCCGGCGTATGTTCAAGTTGTGGTCACTCGCTAACCACGAGGATGAAGCAAGTCAACATCCCGTATTTCAAAGTATCACTCTTCCTTTGCACTGGAGAGCAATGCTTATTCTGTCGCTAGGATGTGATCATTATGTCTACAAATTGCGAAAGATGTGGCTACCGAGACAACGAAATCAAGTCAGGTACTGCGATATCCGAGAAGGGGACGCGGATAACTCTGAAGGTAGAGGACACAGAAGATTTAAGCAGAGACCTCTTGAAGGTATGTCCGCCCTCACCCATTCTACATCATACAGTGTTCAACATCCGACAGAGTGAGACCGCTGGACTGACGGTTCCCGAAATAAATCTCGTCCTACAACCTGGTACTTTGGGAGGACGTTTCACGACATTGGAGGGTATTCTTGACCAGATCTACGAGGAATTATCCGAGAAGGCCTTCGTGACTGGCGATTCAGGGACAACAGATGCCTTTGAAAGCTTCCTCGCGAAGCTGAAATTGGTGCGCCTTGACTCTCCACACGCCTCGTCAAGTCACTAACCATTGAGTGCAGATAAAAAATGTTGAGAAGCCATTCACGCTTATCCTAGACGATCCGCTGTCGAACTCTCACCTTCAAAACCCCTACGCACCTGATCCCGATCCGAACATGACGGTCAGAGACATATGAGCGCACTTTCGAGCAGAATGAAGATCTTGGGTTGAACGATATGAAGTTAGAGGGCTATGAAGTGGAGAATCAAAAGGCGCAGCCTTAATACTTTCATAGACGGACCAAACTAGAATGTCACGTACCCTGTACGATAATGTTTTACTCTACATGTAGTGTGTGAAGAAATATTTTGTAGACACATTAGATCAGCTCTACACAACTTGGCGGCTTGTCGACATGTAAGGACGCTCAAGGCATACTATACCCAGATCACCTTACCCTTTAAATGGACCAGAATGGTGACCATTTTTTACATAGCTGACGACCACTGTGCCCTGCAGTGCCCTCTTAGTAGGAAGTCTACAAACTATGCCCAACCTATAACTCGACTGCCGTAGACTTTACAGTTCGCATGCCCAGCGCCATTCTTACGGTAACTTAGTGACGTCATCATAGGCTTGCGTATGCTTCAACTGCGTTGAAATGGTTGAACTCGTCTCACAATTTACTCATTTCTTCCAACGTCGCTGTATACCACATTCACGATTTCAGTATTGATTTCTGGGAGACTTGAATCCTATTCGTAAAACTCGCGACAATGGCCAGAGAGTCTGGTATGCGGTGGATCCCACTTGAAAGCAACCCAGAGGTAAATCAGCCTGCAGATCTAGATATTTCCATCCGCATTGACGAGAACTCTCTGTGACCAATATATAGGTCTTGAATGCCGTAAGCACAACGGCCTTCTTTTCAGAAATGCAGCTGATAACAAGTTTATAGTGGGCAAACAAGGCTGGCTTGATCCCGTCCGATGCCCAGTTTACTGATGTGTACGGCTTGGACGACGAGGTGCTTCCCAATAGCAGCAGCAGCAGAATGCATCTTATCCTTCGCTATTTAGCTCCTGGCTATGGTTCCACAACCAGTGAAAGCCGTCGTCTTACTCTTCCCCATCCGAGGCGCCCTTAAGACCGCCAGGAAGGCCGAAGACGAGAGGCTTAGGGCTGAAGGGCAAGTCCCGATCGATCCCACTCTGATATGGATCAAACAGACTGTAAGTGCATATGAACCGGAATAATGATTTGGTTGACATCTTGTCTATATAGATTAGCAATGCCTGCGGGACAATGGGTCTCCTGCACAGCTTGATGAATGTGAGGACGCGTTCAGGCGTTACTTTCACTACCGCTGACCTAATTCTAAGTCAAATGTTGCCATAGCTCCAGAGAGTCCCTTGGCTAAATTCATTGACGAGGCTAAAGGTAGATCAGCAGCGTTGTTCTATTCGGGTAGAAGTTCTAATATGGTACGCGCAGGCAAGACACCTGAGGAACGTGCTCATCTTTTGGAGACAACTCCTCTCTTCGCCGATATCCACGCGGACGCCGCATCCTCAGGCCAGACGGCCCCACCCGAAAATTTGGACACAGATCTACATTTCACGTGCTTCGTCCAGGCCCCTACTGCATCTGCCAGAGAGACGCAGACGGAGACGGGTGAGATGCGTATCATTGAGCTGGATGGAGACCGAGATGGCCCGATTGATCGAGGCAAAAGCACGGACTTCCTGAAGGTGCGATGAGCCTCACTTGGACAGGCTCCATGGACTAACTGTAATGAAAGGACGTCGCTGCATACATCCGAGATCATGTCATTCCTCAGTCTCCTAGCCTTGAACTAAGCATGGTTGCGCTCGCTGCTCCGTTGGATTAGTACAACTGAATCGGTGGACATCACACTTCTACTCGAAGTCGGTCATGGGCAATGTCCATGTGGAGGAATATTGTACGTTACCAGTGTAGTAGTTAAACTCAGCGCTGTAGTCTTTTGAGTCTGCATTCATGGCGGTGGCATTTCCGCTGTTTCTTACCAAGAAGCACTGCACATAAGTACATGCTAGGGTGACTTTCGTTGCGTACGCTCCGCTCCACCACGATCCAGTCAGAGTTCAGGGATTTCGGCGGACCCGTATTTGATTTTGATTTTGACTGCTTTGTCAGCGCCATCGGTGCGAGACAACCCGCAGCGCGTCCCGTTCGGCCAACGTCCGGCGGTATTTATACCGGTGAGCGGTGAGCGCTGTGAAAGTTGCTCGTCATCGTCCTCTGCCATCTCGTGCTCGTCGTCATCGGTCTCAATATGGCGACGCCCAAATTATCCTGCAGAAATGCAGAAGGCTGGCGTCCAGTTTCACGGCTCCGCGACTTCGATCTGACACCGTGTTTCGAAGAGGGCATCATTCTTCCTCCGATTCTGGTGTCAGTCTTGGTGGCAAGTGTAGTCCGCATATGGTCTTTGAAGTCAGTTCCACCATACAAACGCCAGCTGCGGTTCAATGTTTGGTTATTGCGTCTCAAAGTCGTGCGTACTGCAGCCCTTTCTTCACGTTCACCAGTTGAACCACATATCCTAGATATTTGGCGTACTTCTTGCTTTGGCCAGCCTGGCCACGGTAGTTTTTGTCCACGTAACGAAACAGGCCGTTGCGGTGCCTCAGACTTACATCTTGGAGTTCCTGGCATTCTCCCTGGTACCCGTCCTATCGTATTTCAACCATGAACGGACGCGTCGATCTTCGACCATATTGCTCCTTTTCTGGCCGGTGTACTTCCTGTATCTGATCATCTGGTCGCGAACAACTTTATCGCATGTGTTCCCCTCCATCCCACCCGTGGTGGCGTTGAGATGGGCTTATGGAGGGCTAGGTCTTATAGTCCTCGCACTTGAATGCATGGGCCCTGAATACAAGAGAGAGCCTATGTTGAAGAAGGTCACAGAAAGCCCGCTTCTCACGGCCAGCATATTCAGCATATGGACATTCGGTTGGCTTACGCCGCTGATGAAGAAAGGCGTTCAACAATTCGTTATGGAGGACGACCTTCCGCCCCTGCTACCAGAAGACGAGGCTTCGAACCTGGGCCGTGCTCTGAAGAAAGCTCTGGAGAAACAGTGAGTCTCACTTAGTTGGATGCTATGCACCATCTCATCTCATCTAGTCGGTCATTATGGATGGCATTATTTGCTGCATATGGTGGACCATATATGGTCGCTGCGGCTCTCAAATTAACCCAAGACTGTCTGGCTTTCCTTCAGCCACAATTGCTGCGCCTCTTCTTGTCGTACATATCCAAGTACCAGAGCTCGCATTCTGAGGATAGTCCTGAGAAGGCTGGTCCGAGCCCTATGGAGGGTTTTGCGATTGCTGTTGCCATGTTTGCGGCAGCCGTCGGTCAGTCCGTCATTGTGCACCAGGTAGCCTCGTCTCTCGTACATCTTATTCACACATCTGATCAGATCCTAGTACTTCCAACGCTGCTTCGAAACGGGCATGCGAGTGAGGGCTGGGCTTGTCACGGCCATCTATCAGAAGTCTTTGGTTCTTTCCCCGGATGAGCGTGGCAGAGCCACTGGCGATATCGTCAACCTGATGTCCGTTGACACCACCAGGATGCAGGACCTGTGTGCCTATGGTCTCATGGCTATTTCAGGGCCTCTTCAGGTCTGTTCTTCTGTTCTGGGACAGTTGCCTTGTTCTGACAAAATCTAAGATTACACTTGCATTCGTCTCTCTTTACAACTTGCTTGGATGGTCTGCTTTCGTCGGAGTGGCTATCATGATCTTCTCTATTCCGTTGAATACTGTGATAGCCCGGTCATTGAAGAGGTTGCAAGAGAAGCAGATGAAGAATAGGGACAAGCGCACCCGGCTCATGAGCGAACTGCTTGCGAACATCAAGAGGTGCGTCTTCATTGCTTGTTGCGAGGGCCGCTGTTCATGTTGAATGTCAGTATCAAGCTGTATGCTTGGGAGCATGCCTTTATTCGCCGTATCCTGTTCGTCCGCAATGACTTGGAGCTGAAAATGATGAGGAAGATCGCCATCTTCTCGGTATGAGTCACGGATAGTTTCTCTGGCTTCGCTGAGCTCATTTATTTACAGGCATTGAATAGCACCCTGTGGGTCGGCATTCCTCGTAAGCCTGACTCTAGCTTTCCGCGCGGAGATTTATTGATATCTTTTTTTTTATTAGTCCTGGTTGCTTTCAGCTCTTTCGCTACGGCTGCCTTGACATCCTCCCGGCCGCTTACAGCCGATATCATCTTCCCTGCTATTGCACTGTTTAATTTGCTGCAGTTCCCTTTAGCAATGGCCAGTTTCTCTTTTCACGATATCTACTGCGACAGCTCAACTTACATCGTATTAGATTGCACAAGTCATGTCCAATATCATCGAAGCTTTCGTCTCTGTGAAGCGCCTTTCCAACTTCCTTCGCGCCGAAGATATGCCGCCCGACACCCGTAAAATACTTCCTAACCCGTATCTTTGCGATAACGACCCAGTATGCTTCTTTCGCCTCGTCATATTTATATAAAGCTAACGCTTCCCGATATCCAGGTCGTCGAAATCGTTGATGGCGAATTCATTTGGAACAAAAATGCCTTGAACCCGACCCTTGAGGACATTAACCTCACCGTCAGGAAGGGAGAGCTTGTCGGCATCCTTGGTCGCGTCGGCGCTGGAAAGGTGCTGTTCTTCCGATGAGCCTGCTGCTGCTGCTGCTGCTGAAGATGAAATTTGGCAGACAAGTCTATTGTCTGCCATTATTGGTGACATGTACCGTGCGGATGGAGAGTTTAGAGTTTATGGTACGATCGCGTATGCACCGCAAAATCCTTGGTAAGATGACACATGTCCTCATAGTTGGGAAATTACACTAATCTGTTGACTCATAGGATCATGAGCGCTACGATCAAAGACAACATCCTGTTCTTCCATGAATATGATGAAACATTTTATAATTTAGTCTTGGATGGTATGCGCGCTATTGTTTACCTCTGTCTTCCTGCTGATTTTTGTAGCATGCGCTCTTCGTCCTGATTTGGAGCTCATGCCTGATGGAGACCTTACTGAAGTTGGCGAGAGGGGTAGGTCATTAAATTTAGACGGTTATGATTGGTCTTAATTACGATGATTCTGCAGGAATTGCGGTGATTATTCTTAGCCTTACTTTCGAGCAGCATCACTAATATCACGCGATAGCTGAGTGGAGGACAACGCGCCCGTATTTCTCTGGCACGCGTTGTGTATGCTCGAGCAGATCTGTAAGTCCGTTGAGGTGTTCTGTTTAGCTTTGGATCACTCAACCAGGTCCCGTCAGTGTCCTTTTGGACGATGTTCTCGCGGCAGTTGATAGCCATGTCGCGCGGCATGTCTTTGGTAAGAATCGGTTATTTAATCTATTTTTGTCCTTATATTCATTCGTTCCAAAGATCAGGTCATCGGTCCTTATGGACTGCTTGCTAGCAAAGCCAGGATTCTAGTGACGAATAGCATCTCCTTTGTACGCCATTTCGACAACATTGTCTACTTGCGTCGTGGGATCGTTTTGGAGTCGGGTCCATATGGCAAACTAATTGCTGACAGCGATAGCGAACTGAGCAAACTCATGTATGTCTGGATTGCCGCTGTAGATTCACTCACTAACACAACGTCTGAAGCCGCGGACATGGAAATACGAGCGTGACTCCATCTGGCAGCGCGACGCCGTATACGGCGGGGGGAAGTGCTACGCCGATCAATAGTCAAATGACAACACCAGGGACACCTATGGAAGATATCACACTGACGACCGAGAAGATTGAGACCCTAGCGGATAAGTTGGAGCGAAAGAAGAGCTTCCAGCGAGCTAATGTCGTGAAAGAGATCACTCTGCGCTCAGCTTCTATGAAAGGACAGACGAAGGAGTACAGCGCCCAGGGCCGTGTTAAGACTGAGGTTTATTGGAGATACATTAAGGCCGCGTCGAAAGCCGGTTTTGCTCTCTTCCTACTTGGAACAATATTGCAGCAAGCCATGGGTATCTTTGCTAACGTCGCACTCAAGTCGTGGGGCGAGCACAATCGCCAGAGCGGCAGCAACAGGGACGCTGGCAAATTCTTGGCGATCTATGGCCTCCTGTCATTGTCGTCAACGATCCTCAGTGGACTGGCAGCCGTCATTCTCTGGGTGTTATGTTCGTTGCGCAGCTCTAAGCAGCTGCATGACTCGGTGGGGCAGTTGCTCACTTGCTTTCTGGTCGATGACTTACATCATTGTACAGATGCTGTATTCCGTGATGCGAGCACCTTTATCGTTCTTCGAGCTGACACCTAGCGGGAGGTAAGGGCAATACGCCTTCTGAATAGTCACTGGTGAGACTAACCTGTACGTCAGGATTTTGAACTTGTTCTCGCGAGATGTATACGTTGTGGATCAAGTGCTTGCTCGTGTAAGGATGCACTACGAATGGACGCATACGTATATGACTCAATCCAATTTCAATCAGGTCATTCAAAGCATGTTCAGAACTCTCGTGCAATGCGCAGGCATAATCGCCGTCATCGGTGTCAGTTTCCCTGCCTTCTTGATCGCTGTACCACCCCTCGCCTGGTTCTATGCCGAAGTCATGAAGTATGTGCCGGTTTTTTTGAATGATGAACCCGGTCTCTTAATATCACCCCTAGATACTACTTGGCCACGTCTCGAGAGCTGAAGCGTCTAGATGCGGTATCCCGCTCGCCCATCTTCGCTTGGTTCTCGGAATCTCTCAACGGAATCTCTACTATCCGTGCATTTGGACTGCCGTCCGTGTTCACGGCTCTGAATGAATGCCGCGTTGACCGTAATCAGATCTGCTATCTCCCTAGTATCGCAGTCAACCGCTGGCTAGCGTTGAGATTGGAGTTTGTGGGAGCAGTTATCATTTTTATTGCATCTATCCTAGCAATGGTCACGCTGTTAACAAGTAGCATAGACGCAGGATTAGTTGGGCTTGTCTTGACATACGCCCTTAATATGACTAGCTCTTTAGTATGTTTCTTTCCATCGCCATATGCACTAAGCTAATTCCTATTCTCAGAATTGGGTCGTCCGGTCCGCCAGTGAGGTTGAACAGAATATTGTTAGCGTTGAGCGCATCCTGCATTACATCGAGTTGGAGCCAGAAGCGCCCTACGAAATCCCTGACGCCGTACCAGACAATTGGCCTTCTGACGGCAAGATAGAGTTCAGGTGAGGTCGCCGCTAGTCTTGGTTTGAGGCCGGATATTGAACCAACACATTTCTTGATAGGGAGTATTCTCTGAAGTACAGGCCAGAGCTTGACCCTGTGCTGAACCACATATCATTGACCATTGTAAGGAGTTCAATTGTTTGAGGGTGCATGCTCTGATGCATTTGTGTCCAGCAACCAGCCGAGAAGGTTGGTGTATGCGGCCGAACAGGCGCCGGAAAGTCTTCGGTAGGATGACTTGATTTTGGAGTTACTGTCTCATAATTGACCTTCAATCTGCGCAGCTCCTGTTGGCCCTGTTCAGGGTTATTGAACCAGCCACGGGGACCATATACATCGATGGTGTTGATATCACCAAGATTGGGTTGCATGATTGTATGTGTTCTCTTTCCGGCCTGCCGGACCAGAGCTGAATGTGTTCTTCGTGACAGTGAGGACCGCTGTGTCCATCGTGCCCCAATCTCCAGACTTGTTTGAGGGCACTATTCGGGAAAACATCGATCCCGTCGGTGAGCATCAGGATGCGGACATCTGGACGGCACTTAATCAGGTAAAGGACAGGTATAACAGCCCGAAACTTGCGAAACTCACATCCTCGTATAGGCTCATTTGAAAGAATATATCGAAAGTCTCCCCGAAAAACTCGATGCGCCCGTTCGTGAGGGCGGCTCCTCCCTTTCTTCAGGTCAACGACAGTTGATCTGTTTCGCACGAGCGTTGTTGCGCAAATCCAAAATTTTGGTCCTCGATGAAGGTAGATACCCTTTAGTGTCCCGCGTGGCAACTATTGCTGATATGGTTCTAGCTACATCTGCTGTGGATCTCGAGACTGACCAGGCGATCCAAGATATCATACGTGGCGAACTGTTCGCTCACGTCACGATGCTCACAATTGCGTCAGTCTTCTTCCGTCTTGCATTCTTTCGCCATGCTGACAGTATTTGCTCGTGACCACAGGCATCGTCTAAATACCATCATCGACTCTGACCGCGTATTGGTCCTGGATGCTGGCCAGGTCTGTATTTGAGTTCGAGCTCTGTCGTGTTTTTGTATTGATGTCCATGCATAGGTTGCTGAGTTTGACTCGCCTAAGAATCTCCTCGAAAAATCGGATTCTAAGTTCCGCTCGTTGGCAGCTGAGGTTGGCCTTGCGTAGGTCATTCCTCGTGAAATTAAAAAGTCGTCATCGTCGGGATTCTCAGGTAGGCATTACTGTACCATTTCGGTCGTAGCCTCGCGTCACAGGTCACAGAGGCCCGCGAGCCTAAGGTTTTCTGGTGCCAATAATTTTCTTTTGATTTATTGGATTTTAAAATTTTGGTCACGGCCAACATTGACGAGCCTACGACCGAAATGGTACAGTATTTCCGAGTTGTACAGGTAGTTAGTTATTGAGTATTCATGGAGCGTTTCGACACTTCCTTGCACATTCATCGATTGGCAAGCTCCATGAGAGTGAAGCTTAGAATGTATCTTAAATTTACACTACGAGGTCACTGCTTGAAAACAGAGTCCAGAAAATTCCGAAAATTCAATATTCAGGCTTGAGTCACAGTCACAGCGGAAGCGGCGAATGATGGTGCTGTGTCCGGCGTCGGGCGCCGGCAGGGACCGGACTGAGACAATAGGGAAGATATTGGAGCACGTGAGCAGGCGTTGTTTGGCAAAAGCTTGTGAAATAAACAACTGCCTTTTTGGGCTACTCGTCCTCGAGTTGAAGAACGCGTGAAGTGCAAGAGTCAGCAAGACATTCTCTCATTATACCATCATGTTCAGTTCCACCAATGCCCCGCCCAACTTCCTTGGTCACGATCTGTCTGACAGAAATAGGCCACAGCTCGCACATTCCGTCTCTCAGTCATCACTGCCATTCTCCCATTCAGCCCTGTCCAGCTCGACCAGCACTCATCATCCGCATGGTTCAGGCTCGTGGCCGGGTGCTGCACCTGGTGGCTCGTTATCGACGTCTATGAGCGAACCTCCCTTCCTGCAGTCTCGTTCTCATTACCAGCCAGGGTATCTCATGGTGCGTCTACATGTCTTATTCATTCGTCTCTGGTAACTGACCTCCTCGGCGTATAGTCAATGTCACAAAACAACGTACGCGCATTGTCCCTTCTCCAGCAATTTCTTAGTTCTGACATTGTATTTTATAGCATTCTCCGCAAGCTAGCCAACGTTTGGATGAGTTGCCGGTGGTGCAGACAAAGGCAAAGCTGAACCAGAGTTTGATGCGGGCATCTACGTCTGAGTTTGGGAAGGATCCCATGTTTGAAAGCTCAAGGTCAGCATTCATGTGTTTTGACTGAGTTCATCTTTATAACACATCCCAGACAACGACAGACCTTGGACGAGGATGCACCTCCTCTTACGTCCGTGAATGACATTGTGAACGCCACTTACACCGAAAGCCCTTCCACCTTTCTTCGTAGGGTATGCCCATTCCTACATCCAATTGTATCTCGATCGTTGAGCTGACTTACAACAACAGAATACTCCGTCGGAAGTGTTTGCCCCGAGACCGTCCCATACTCCTCAGCAGGCTGCTGAGCCTCTCTATGTGATTGTTTTCGGATACCCCCCTGACAAGTACAGCGTCGCTGTTGAATACTTCAAACAATTTGGGGAGACAACTGAGCCTGACCCGCACACAGAAGTGGTCAACTGTTTCCGCATAGGGTATAAGCAGCCAGGCGATGCCATGCGGGCCGTGCGCAAAAATGGCGAAGTTGTCAGTGGTAATTGGATGGTCGGAGCTAAATGGGCTGTAAGTTTCCATTCCTTTCTTCCGCGGCTATGTTTGATCCTCAAGCAATAATTTTTCATTAGAATCCAAGCCAGGCGGAAAGCATCTTAGGGCAGTCCGTCTCGCTCGGCAGGCCACCCCTTCAGTCTCAAGACGTCCCTATGCAAGCTGGATCTATTTCCGAACCTATGTCCGTTGACGATACCTTCCAGCCCCACGCGCGGACAGGATCGTTAGGCACTAGACAGTCCCATCCCGGCACGCCGTCGGTTGGCACGCCGATTAGGCTTGCCCCATCTGCCGCGGCGTTTAAGAAGCCGGGCTCGGGCCAAAAGCCAGGGCCCATACAGCAACCACAATTTGCGATGCCGACGTCACAGGCTGCTGCTGGGCCGGGAGGGTTCCCGTTGTCGCCTTCGAAGGGGATGCTTGGGCAGGTGTCAGATCTGATTTTCGGGTGGTAGTTTTAGCTTATGACACTCGTATTTCAACTCGGTTTCTTGCATGTTTGCTGTCTGCATGTTCACCAATAGACCAGCCTTTCTGTTTCGACTGGGTGGCCTGAGATACGTGGTGACGGAGTGTGTGAAACGGCGTTGGCGGGCCGAGTGCAGTGAGATTTCCCCGCATAGCAGAGTGACGGACATGCATTCCGACAGAAATACATCGCGTTCCTGACCGTCCATGTCCTCTGCATCGTTTCTCAGGCCGCTCGCTTCTCCCTCTCACCACTCGTTCTTGACCGCCTCTCCGCATCATGTCTCAACGGCGGAAAGGTCTTCCTAGGGATACGATCCCGGAAAAGCAGGAGACCGTCAACGGTACGCCGAAGACAAACGGCAGTGCGAACGGAAACCATGCCAGGTCCGAGAAGGGGAAGACTGCCAGTAGTGTCAGTCAAATCCCACAAGCTGCAGTTATTGCTGCTTCAGTGCTGGATTATTCGTTGATGGTCTCGCTGGTGTTCGGAGGGTGTTGCTCGTGCGTCTGCTCATCCGCATCTGCAGGCTCGATCTAACTTCAATTACTCAGTAACGTATGGGCATACGAACAACTCCTTCGGATAGAACCTCGGATCGGTGTGTCTCGAAGTTTTTCTCAGTTCTTTCTATGCCTCTGACTTTTGTTCTCGATGCAGGGTCGGCTTTGACATTCTCCCAGATGCTGTTCATAACCATCCAGCAGCTGCCCTCTCACTTGACCTGGACTCCCTGGCCGAGGCTTAAGCCCCGGCAGGTCCCTTTATCACGCTGGATGCTGCAGGTCGTCATGCTCGCCTCTGGGTCTCTCTTGAACAACTGGGTCTACGCATTTGAAGTCCCCTTGACCGTGCAGATCGTGTTCCGCTCCGCAGGTGGGCCGTGTGATAAATCGAAACTTGCTATTTGCTAACGAAACACGCTATGTATAGGTCTCGCTGTGTCCATGTTATTCGGCCGGGTGCTTCTCAAGAAGCGCTACTCAGCACCGCAAATTGTAAGTTCACACCCAGTGATCCCCGGAGTACGAAGTTGTCGCAGCTGACACGCAATCTGCCCCGCAGATCGCAGTTGCGCTTGTTTCAGTCGGCGTAATCATCGCGACGCTGTCCCGGCCATCATCCACTGTATCGTCTGCATCAACAGAGAATCTGTCGCAATACGCATTAGGCATCATCATGCTCACTGCATCGCTCTTCCTCACCGGCATCCTCGGGCTCCTGCAGGAACAGACATACCAGAAGTATGGCCCGTGCTGGCGGGAGGGGGTCTTCTACACGGTGCATATCCTTTCTGTGCATTTTCTGTGCGCGTGCTGATTGACGGGCGGCGACAGCACACATTATCATTACCCATATTTTTATTCCTTATTCCCCAGGTCAAGTACGGCCTAACCAGTCTCGGCGCGGCCTCGGGCGCCATACCAATACCCTATCTCGTCCTCGGCGCGAACCTCCTCTCGCAGCTCGTCTGTGTCTCCGGCGTGAACCAACTCACCTCGGTGCGTCCGCATGCTCACCAGGACTGCACTCTTCCCTCATCTTATGGATCAGAGCGTGTCAAGCGTGTCGACGCAGGTCGTGCTGACGACGCGCAAGGCGATCAGCTTGCTCTTTAGCGTGTGGTGGTTCGGGAACGGGTGGAACGCGCAGCTCGGACTCGGCGCGGGCATGGTGTTCGCCGGCTCGTTCTGGTACTCCCGCGTTAGCGCCGATGCGAAGAGCGTGTCGACGTCGGCGTCAGATACCCCGGCGTCCTCGCCCGATGTGCGAGCATCAGCTAAATATAGACCAGAGAAGCGTTTGTGATCTATATCGGGCTTTGGGATGAATATCGGGGGGCCAATGTCATGGTTATTTGGTTTGGCAGTATGGAAGTGGTACTGACCTACCTGAGATCCGCTTGTGGAGAACGAGTATGGGACCACTGAGATTAGCAACGAGGATGAGAGTGATCCACTGATATAATGCTGAGAGGAAGGTTCCGATCCAGTGTCCATGCGTTCCAACGAGCGAATGAACTTTGCCGTGTATTGGATATGTAAGTAACAGCAAAGGCGCAGGTGTGAAGCACCCGCACAATACAACCATGAGATAAGTATTACTGCGAGTTGATTATACAGCGATGCACACCTCATTGCGATGAGGTATTCCCGGGGAGAAAAGGAAGAAAAAAAGCAAGCAGACCGATGTGATTAGAAGAGAAAGAAAGAAAGTGCGTGATAAGTCAGGTATATGGGACATGGCCGGTGAAGTATATCATGTGAAGGGGAAGGCGAAGAAGGGGTGTATAAAACGGAGGATATTGTCATGACGTAGGGGTCCTACGGATATCGCATAACTGCGTGGGCGCGTTAGCGTGCCAGGAATAGCGGGAGGGGGCAGGCGCACGTCAAGGCAGATAATTACGCATAAGTCTCCTCCTTCTCTGTCATCAGATTCGTCATGGGCACGGCGTGTGCGTCTTCAAACTTGGCCTCTTCCTCGGGCACAGGCGGTGTGTCACGGTCAAGCATGCCGGCGTCGGTGATCTGGTCGACGTCCCCGTTGATGCCTGGTGTGACCGGCCGCGAGGTGACTTGGCCGGATGAAGATGTTGCAGTCACGGTCGACACGGTCTGCTGGTTGTGCGGGTAATATGACCGGCGGTTCATCGCCCGGAAGTCGTAATTTGTGAACCTGGAGAGGGCCATTTAGATTCATACGAAAAGATGATCGAAGTAGGCTTACTGCTCCTCCATTTGTCGCATCTCGACACTGAGATCGTTGATGTCGCGATTCTTCCGTGCTTTCGCTTTCAATGGATTGTCTTCCAACAGCAGCTCTTCGAGCTCGTGCGACGCGTCGAAATTTGCCTTTTTACCCTACATTGTGAAGTGTGAAACTGTGCATCATGGAGATGAGAAACGGTAGGCGCACATCCGGAACAAAAGGCGAGAGGCCCTCTTTCCTCCCCAGCGTATCCCAGTCAATGCAACTGAACCATGGATGCCGTTTGATTTCGTCGAAACCCTCGCCCTGGGGGTTGCATGATAACCGTTTAAAAGGTTCCCGCTCCAACAACTAATAATGAATGAGCAAGGAGACCCCAAAGGTGCATACTGCAAAGAAATGCGCTCACCGATTTCAAAGCCTGCAGACCAGGCCGACTGCACTTCTCCTCCGCATTCTCCGGGAAACGTAATGGGTCACGGGATATACTGTGTGTCAGAGCACTGTTCGTCCTCCCGCGAAATGGTCGCCGTCCAAAAATAAGCTCATACGCGCAGACGCCGAGGGACCAGAAGTCTATAGGGTATGTATAGCCGCGCTTGCTCAGAATCTCGGGTGCCATGTACGCCATCGAGCCTGCGACACCCGTGAGCATGCGTCGCTCGCTATAGTGCACAGCGATGTTGAAATCTGTCAAATGAGCGTGGCCCTTCTCGTCGAGGAGAATGTTGTCCGGCTTGATGTCCCTGGGTTGGGTTATAGACGGGCGAGACGCGGGTAGCGGTGAGTACGGACCTGTGCATGATATGCTTATCGTGCAAGAATGAAAGAGCGGACGAGATTTCCGCAACGTAAAACCGGACGGTGTCTTCGGACAGAGAACCCAAACGCTCCAAATGGACTGGAGGAGATGAGGGAGGGTCGATATAAATATAGTTTCAACTCACAGCGCAGGTCACCGCCGAGCATGAGATCCAATACGAAGAAACAATTCTCGTCATCCTGGAAAGCATAGCGCAAGTTGACGACGAAAGGGTGGTCGATCTGGGCACAATGTCAATAAGAGGGGACGGAGCCAGAGCGAAAAGAGATGAAGCCGCACCTCCTCAAGTAAGCGTCGTTCCTGAATGATGTTCGCAACGGCTTTCATCTTGACACATTTGGGTTTGTTGATGTACTTGAGTGCGTAGAGCTCGCGGGTTTGCTTGTGCTGCACGACGCGGACCTGGGAACGGATTGGTAGATGAGAAGCAGGACAAGGAAGCACAGGGCTCGGATACGTACTTTACCAAATGCACCCTTACCGACGCATCTCAGCAGAACGAAGTGGAAAAGGTTGACATCGCCATCAAAATCTACGACCTATGGGAGACACGGAGACATGGATCAACGAGTGCGATGAGGGCGCCAGCAATATGAGTGACCTGTGGTCGACAACAAAGGGCACCCATGAGAAATCGTGAGTTTCGTCGTCGACAAGGCGAGAAAAGGGGCGAGATGAGCAGGCTGTGCTTGAGGAATTAGAGCAAAATAATTAAGGATAGACAGTGTAGGAGATAGCGGGGCGGGGACGGGGACGAGGAGGAGGGGTCGGGAATGAGGGAGCTGAGGAAGAGGAGCAACTCGACGGGAACATATTCACCGGCCTGGTCGCCCGCCCACCGGCGGTCCATGGACCGGTACTTAAGTGGTCCACGTGTCGTCCGCGTCGCTAGGCAGCTGCTCCCACTCACAATATTAATATTCTTGTAGGTCAACGCCGACCACCATGTCCCCCCTCCAGGACTTCCTCCGTCCTCTTGTCCTCTTTGGCCCCTCCGGCACCGGCAAGAGCACCCTCCTCCAGCGACTCTTCCAAGAGTTCCCCGACAAGTTCGCCTTTAGCGTCTCCCGTAACTTTTCCCATACATCTGTACTCCCGCTCTTCATCCATTCACGCGCCTACCTGCACAGACACCACACGCCAGCCTCGTCCAGGTGAAACTGATGGCCAGCAGTATCATTTCGTGTCACGAGAAACCTTCCATTCGCTTCTCGACCGTGGCGCCTTCCTCGAGCATGCCGAGTTCTCCGGTAACCTCTATGGCACCAGCATCCAGGCCGTTCAGAGCATCGCCGATCTCGGTAAGCGCTGCATCTTGGACATCGAGGTCCAGGTATGTGCCAGCCCATACATACCATCCTTTCACCTCTCGAGCATGTATATAGGGTGTTCGCCAAATAAAAGCTACCGCCTTGAATCCCATGTACCTGTTCATCTCTCCTCCCTCCCTTTCCGCCCTCCGCTCGCGACTAGTGGGGCGCGGCACAGAAACAGACAGCTCCATCGAGAAACGCTTAAAGACGGCCCTCAACGAGATCAGCTACGCAAAAGAACCGGGTTCATACGACATCGTCATCGTTAATGACGACCTCGACCGGGCATATGGGCTGTTCAAGCAGGTCGCATTGGGCGAGAGGATTCCTGGTGATCCGTTGCCCCCTCTCGATGATTGACAATGATGGCGGACCTTATGGGATGCTGTGTGGTGGACTGTTGGTGCGTTCTCTTGATTGGCTTTATGCGAGATCATCGATTGGCATGTGGAGGGGCTCGACGCGGAGACGATCAACCGCCTGGAGCAATTGATACCAAGCTGTGTGGTCACCATTGGATCGTATGCATAGAGGATTAGACGCCACGATGGATAAGAAGAACTCACAATCGTGTAGATTCAAAACAATGGTATAATAATAATGACAATAGACTGGCAAAAGCTCTGCCAATCCTGCATCTCGAAATGACTGTCTGAAATGATACAAGGGTAAGTTCTACGTGCAATCATAGAGCAGGGGGGACGAAATCTGTTCATTATAAGGGCTTAAGATAAATAAGTGAAGAAAACTCCATATATATCAGACACGGAAGCGTAAGTAGGCCATCAGCAGCGCTGAGCAACCGGTCACTGAGAACACATGTTAGCTAGTTGTCTGAGACCCAAAAAAGCGCAACGCACCAAACCCTACAAGATATTGCAGCGTCGTAGCCTGTCCATAACAAAGGGCTCAGTAAACACTCGACGCCAAGCGGAAATGAAGCATCAGCACCTTGGACGCCTGGATGGCTGCCCGCAGCCCCGCAATTTCCTGCTCTATGCGCGTGTCCACCTCCTTCACCTTCAGCTCCTGCCGGCTCGCCTCCTCGCGGATGCGGCCTTTCTCGAGATTGAGGTCGAGGCGCACGCCCGCCTGCGTGCGCGTGATCTCCTCACGCAGCCGCTGCTTGAGCTTCTCGATGTCCGTGACGAGCCGGTCGTTCTCGGCTTTCACCATCGCGAGGTCGTTCTTCTCCATCAGCTGCAGCTCCGACTTGAGCTGCGCAAAGTCGACTTGCTGTGTGTAGTGGTGCTAGACGGCCATTCTCCGTGAGCACACGTACGCCGAAGGAAGGAATGAGTACGCACTTTCTCCTGCTCGGACTTGGTGACCATGTTCGTGGTCATGTTGCGGATGCTCTCGTCAATGACCTCCGCCATGGCAGTCATGATGCCCTCCGCCTGCGCGCGGTTCAGGCCTTCGCGCTCGAGGCGCTGCACGAAGTGATGCGTGTCGAAGTGGAAGTCGTGGATGGGCGGACTTGTCTTTATGAAGCGCCGCGGGAGCGGGCCTGCCGCAGGTCGGAGGCGGAGGATGCCATGAGAGAGAGCTAGCATAGAGGATGAAAATGGAATCAGTGCGGTCTGAGAGTGATGGCAAGCGAGGGCATGAAGGACGGTGTGGGAGGTGGTTGGGCTTGGTGGTGGTAGGTGGCTGGAATAAGACAAGCGCTCAACAGGACCACGATGCGCGTAAGTATCTCCAGCTGAGTTCTGCACCCCGGCGCAACACATTTTCTTCTCTCCATAACCATCGAGTCTTGTAACCACAATGTCAAATCAAGCACGAAGGCTGCTATATAGACAGTCGTGCCTCGTAGCTCATGTACCGTGTACAGGGTGGATTGATCATTAACAAAGCTTATTGCTAGTAACTACTTGTCTATGCTGCTTCTCCTCCTCATTAAGTGGGTCGGCAAGAGGAAACCAAAGGATCTGATATCTGTCATGCTTTCTGGGTTTCGAGACATAGAATTCAGTTTTCAGCCAATGAAACAAGTAAAATAAAATAAAAACATACGAGAGGGACTTCTCATCAACTCTTACCAACTTCAAGATTTTGGTGTAGTTCTGCATCAGATCCAATTGAGGTTCCTTCTGGCTTGCTGAATCTGTCAAGACACCTCTGCTTGGATCATCAACAACTACTGTTAGTTCTGCAGATCCTATCTCCTCTCCTTCTAGTGACTTCTTTTTGTGAGTATCTTTCTCTGAAGAATGATTTGCCTTCCACTTGTAAAATGGCTTCTTGATGTGCTGTATAAAGTGCTTGGCATGACCTTCCTTTGCAGCCTTGGCCTCATGATCAGACATATCAGTCTCAGTGTCCTGAAGTGTTGACCAAAATGACTGAATTGATGCTCTTCTGATCTCTCTAGGGATCCACCTAACATTTCTAGTCAGACATTTTGAAAGAGTGGCAAATATGTCAAGGTACTTAGAGGGATCAAAGGCTAGCAGATTCACTGCTCCTTGCTTTTGAACTTCATAGCCTACAATTGTTCTTGAATGACCTGAGTGTTGTAGCACAAGTGGCATGTGATCAGAGATAACAATAGCAGAATCATGTGAGCTGCCATGTGAGCTGCACTTGGATTTGTATGAATCTCGCTCTGGAGGAGAAAAATATCTTCTTATCCATCTGATTAGAGGACCAGCATCTTGTATACATGTATGTTAGTCATCAAAATTATCTGAATAAGCTAAATACCTACCACCACCTGGAAGATGAAAGTCTGCAAGTTGTGAGCTGCCCTACAATTTAGCCCAAATATCAGAGACAATACTTTGAAAAACTCACGGAATACCAAGATATGTATAAGCAACATAGAGTTCTGATGAATTAAGTTGAGTAAGCTGGTGTTTACTTAAAGTAGCATGAAACAGACCTGCTGTTCCTATCCATTTTGTATAACCAGCCAACTTCTGTCTCAGTTGCTGTGCACCCTCCTTATCATAACCTGAAACTGTTATAAGAAAGTATTTTTTTTTTTGAAAAGATATGAGGACAACCATCTTTCCAAGCCTGCTCAATTAGATTTTGCAGGCTCTGGATGCCAGGCAATGGAGGCCCATTGAGCAGAGAAAAGTATTCAACTTGACTGGATTGGTCCATGAGTGCTGTGCAAGCCATAAGATAATTCCTGTATCTATTCCCCAGTTATTCAGATGTCGATAGACAGATGGCTAGGACATACCCACAACCCCAGCCAGCATCCCAAGGCTCATGGGAAATATGAACTGTCCGCGGATAGCAAAGAGCAGCTCTTTGTGTGAGACCCTTCGTGTGCGAGACCATTAGTGCTTGTTTGAGTAAAGGTATCAGACCTGTCGTGGATAATGAGGTAGTATTCAAAAGGGTATTGCTTAGATGGCGTACCGGGTGTGTAATTGTCTGGCGGGTCTACTCCTTGCAAAGGATACCAAAACACGTCTTTGACTGGTCTGGACACCGCTCTTCTCGCCACTTGTAGAGTCCGCGCCAAGGACGAAGTAGATGCGGACGGCGAAGAACCTGAGAGTGGCGCGTCGCGGCGCCTGTTAACACAGTAGTACACGACACAAGACTGCTATGTTACCTGAGGGAACGGTCGACTGGGCAAGGTGCTCATTGTAATGGTCTTGTCGCTCGGACAATGTAAGCGTGTCAAGCCTGACTCTACAGATTTGACATAGTCCTTCTCTGTTCTTCAGCGGTCAATGAGGATCTCCCGAAGCGGATGAGTGACCTACACCGTCTCGGAGTCCGATGGCTTCGAGCTGATACGCGTTGAGCTTGCTTGTGGGGTGCGTTCCTGCACGATGATATCCTCATGATTGTCGAGCGTAATGTCTTTGTTTGACATGCAGAGCCCCAAATGCAAGAGCGATAGATAATTATTCTCCGAAAGAGGAGTCGCGTACTCGGTGGATAGCTGTAACGAGCTGTAACGAGTCGCGATGACGCAGCGCGCTTGAAGTTGTGTGAAGGCGGCGTGGATGCTGACTCAGCCTTCCTTTGAATTTGGCCGTGAGCGCTGCACTTCGGCCCAGATGACTCCCAGATGTCGACTTGAGCTTTTCATCTGCAGTGTTTTCTTGCGGCCACCGCAGCCCTCCTATACTGCAGACACCTTTAACCATCGGTTCAATACGTCGTCGGGATGCAAAGTGACGACGTTATTTGGTCCGCCATTGGGCAGCAGTTCTGCTCATACAAAGTCAAGTGCGTGAATTTCTCATCTGCAACAGTTCTTCAGCTCACCTATGTCTGCATCGCAGGACGACAACACAAAATTTCTGCCGCAATGAATACAATGTGACCGGGTTCTGCAATAGACAGTCTTGCCCTCTTGCCAATTCGCGATATGCTACCGTCCGAGAGAAAGACGGTACGATGCAGTCTATCTTACTATCCCATCTCATTTGCTAACCCGTACGCGTCAGGTGTCCTCTACCTTTATGTGAAAACCATCGAGCGAGCGCATAGTCCGGCCCATATGTGGGAGCGAATCAAACTTTCGAATAAATATAGCACCGCTCTGGAACAGGTGTGTGTTCTACATACACCACTTGCAACTTCGTGAGACTGACGCTTCCTACACAGATTGACAAGGAGTTGATTCACTGGCCGAACTTCACCATTCATAAATGCAAACAGCGTATCACCAAAATCACGCAATACCTCATCAAGATGAGACGAATGAAATTGCGCGAAGGGTGGGTATCTGCCATTTCCTCTTCGGTCGTTGACCCGTCTGATCATCTCCGGTGCACTTCAGGCCGAAACTAGTTGGGGTGAAGAAAAAGCTTGATCGCCGCGAAGCCGTCAGGGAGCGCAAGGCCCTGTCTGCAGCGCATCTAGAGCGTGCCATCGAGCATGAGCTGCTCGAGCGCCTGAAGACCAAGGCCTACGGCGATGCACCTCTCAACGTCAATGAGAATGTGTGGCAAGCAATATTGGACAAGGAGAAGAATGGGGCCAAGCGTGACGCAGACGAGGAGGACTTAGAGTTGGAGGACGAAGAGACTGACGAGGAAGAGCTGGAGAATGAGATGGAGGAGGAATGGGACGACCGGGAGTTTGTGAGCGATATCAGTGGCGACGAGAGTGACGGATTGAGCGACTTGGAGGCAATAGCCGTGAGTTGGTCAATCCTCTGTAAGGCGGAGAAGTTTTACTGAAGAGGAGACAGGACGATCGCGCTGAGGGTTCTGCGTCAGGGGACGATGGACCTGATGAAAAACGCCACGGCAGGACAGTTCTAGGTAAGCGGAAATCAACAACAGGATATCCCAAACCAAGACGTGAGTCGTTTTGTTCGTGAATATGGCCATTCGACTTAAACTCTGTTCAGGCGCGGCTCGGGTCGAGGTAGAGTACGAGGAAGAGATAGAACCACCAACGGGCAAAAAATTAGCAGCTTGGTAATAGTAGACAACATTGCCAGTACGATGCACAGCCATATAAACCAGACCAGGCAATGGATGGAGACATAAGTGATATACTAAAGAGACCGGATGGCAAAAAAGTTCTCATCAAGTCATCTTGGCACGGGTTTTTTGCCTGCGTAAGTTAACTTCCTCGCGAGTAAGACGCGTCCCCAACAAAATGTCCCAATGTACGAAGAACGGTTGCGAGAAATTTGACTTGATGCCGATAACCTGGATGACAGACACTTCAATGATCATGCGAGCGAGAAATACACAACAGACGAACCTGATGATGAATATCATGGTAGTCAGCGGTATTGCCGCTAAGCATCTGCAATGGATCAAGCGGGAAGTTGTAGCCGCAGTGATCATCGACAGTCTTGCAGACAGACAAGATGAAGAAAAAGGTGGCCTGTCGGACCGATAGGAAGGACAACATCTCGGCCAAACCCGCGCCCGTGGTGTCGAGTAAAAATCCTTCGAGTGGATGGTTGTACAGTGCCCCGAAAGCATAGGGCACATACAATCGATGGTGCACGGAATGCAGGTGCTTGTAAAGGAACTTATTGAGATGCATAGCACGGTGCAAGAAGTATTGCCATGTGTCCATAACGAACCTGATGAAGATCGTTAAAAGTGATTGGGAAATGCACGGACACAGACGGGACATACATAGCAAATAGAAGCTGGAATGCTGGGATGGCCCACCAATAGATGAAGTGAACCAATTGGGGTCCGACCTCCCGAAGCAAGCGGGTCGCACTTCGCTCTCCCAACACCCAAACCATTGCTCTGGTCAAAGGGATGGCAATTGGTAACATCGCCAACGGACTGCCGTCATTGAGATAAGGTTTGTCGTCGCCCGACACCCAAAAATAGCCTATAACGGTCTGAATTGCTTGCTGGAAAAGGACAGCTCGTACGACTTGGAAGCGTGTCGCAAGATTGCGAGATGCTACTTCCGAGGAATCATGAATACGATACCGGTCCAGCCATTTCCAGCTAGAGATATCGAAGGTGTGGAATATAAGAGACGTGAGCCAATACGCAATGACTGGGGCGGCCAAGGCTAACGTCGGGTCTGAGACACCGGGGATGACTGATGGGCGAGAGGTGTGGTAGAACGGAGGATCGTAGGTAACCAGATTGAAAGGCAGTGTAGCGTTGAAAGAAGTCATGGATCAAGTTGGCTAACAGCACTGCAAATGGACAGGCAGCGCTGAAGGGTGATGGAAAGAGAGAGGCGGCGGCGTCTTGGAACACGCAGCTGCTGATCGGACCATTATGGTTTGAGGCCGAGACTCGACAGCATGTTTCGGATACAGCCGTGGTCGTGATCTGCGCTGCCGCACGAATGCCGCGCTATGTAACACTGAACAGCGAGTACCGCGACTGTCGAATCAACACACGGGCACTTGGCCTATGAGTTGCCTTGCTAACGCTGTAGTCTTTTATAACGCTCCATGGATGCAACAGACTCTCGGACACGTGGGAAGTTCTCATTGAATCCCAGCACGGTCTTGCCATCATCGTAAGTGTGCCATCTCCTTCCTGCACTGTCGCCCTAACCTGCAGACAGGATTCCAGGTCCTTTTCTATCTGAGAAGCTCCTTTTCAACGTAGCTTCCACAGCGTCATTCTGGCTCATTTACCAAGGGGCGTTCGCACATGGCAGTAGCGTTTTCTGGGTCCTCTCGCGGACCCTAGCATGTGGGGCATTGGGTAGTCTTCTCCGAGAAGCATTACAGGGAAATATTCGTAAAAGAGCTAATGCACTCATGGCAGAGGTAAGAAGTCCTCATGGATTCGTGACTCGCAGATCAGACTAATTCTCCGTAGTGGCCTGTGATCGCGCTCTCGTCCCTGGTCTGCTCAGTGCGAAACGCGAGCCTTTTGACCGCGTTGATGTGGCTACCACCCACACGGTGCGTCGAACTTTGCTGCTATTCGTTCTTGATTAATACTTTCGTGATCCAGAGTTGCTCTTTTCGTGCATTACGGTGTCACGTTTGTCAAACCATCCACCGGCTCATTAGTAGGCATCCTATCATTCGAACTGCGAGCTATTCACACTTGCATTAAAACCGGAATATATAGGTTCTCCTAATAGCACTCAGTTATGCACTTGCATTTGTCGATGACCTGGCCTTTTCGAGCCGTTCATTGGGAGAGATCCTTCTCGGTTATATTGCGCTCTTATCTTACACTGCCTCCACCGCTGCCTTGCACCATCTCCTTCATGTCTCTTCTCCAAAAATGGGTGCCGACCTGGCTTCCGCCTGTAGCGCTCTCGGCGCATTTTTCATCGTCTTATTTGCATCCAGCATGTCTGGCTCAACGGTTTGTGCGCGCCTTCTTTCAAGTATCTGCTTCTCATTATAAAATTCTCCACTCAGTCTGCACCAAACGCCCCCATTCATACTCTGCTAGCCTCAGTATTTCTCTTTGCTTACAGCATGCAAGCTCCACTGAACCCATTCGGATCACGTTCCCAGTCCCACTTCACTCGTGCATACCCGTGGACATTATTGTTTAGTCTTGGCTTTGGTGCCATCGCATTTTCAACAAGCCCGTCAACGGTAGATGCCGTGATTGGCGTTTTGGTCTTTTGTGGTGAGTTCTGTCTCGTTCGAGATGTCTTTATCTAAGTATTCTAGGTTTGCTCCTAAGGCACTCCCGAGGGTCTGAGGAGGGTAGTCCCTTCGTGATGTCTTTTGCCATGCACTCCCATCTGAAGTCAATCATGAATAACTCGGAGTCACGAAGAATCTTCTACTTCCTCGTGCTCAATCTTGCTTTCATGTTGGTCCAGATGTTGTACGGAATTTGGACGAATAGTTTGGGTCTCATCTCTGATGGTAAGAATTTCACACTGTACGCAACGCGTGGATCGAGGCTGATTGCATCTTCGACAGCCATCCATATGGGCTTCGATTGTTTGGCAATTGGGGTTGGCCTTTTCGCTTCTGTTATGGCTATGTGGCCACCCAATGAACGATTTACTTATGGGTAAGTCATGGTAATGTCGATTATCGCGAGGCCATCAATACATTCTCTTACAGCTATGGTCGGATGGAGACCTTGTCTGGCTTTGCCAATGGTCTGTTCCTCATCCTCATCTCCATTTTTATCGTCTTCGAAGCTATTCAGCGCCTGTGAGTATCGATTCGTTCTGTTGCTACTTATTCACTCATCGTATTGCAGCCTGGAACCTCCAGAAATGAACACGAAGCAGTTACTACTGATCAGTACCCTCGGGCTTGGTGTCAATTTGTTCGGGATGTTTGCCACAGGTGGGCATCACCATCACGGACATGGACACGGACACGGGCATGGACACGGGCGCGAGCACGAACATCAACATTCACACGGGCATCACCACCAAGACGTTCGTCTCTCTCACGTAGCTCTTTTACCCAAGCGGTTAACTGCTGCCTTGACTACAGGGGGTCCACTCTCATGAACATTCAGTCGATCATGCCTGCTCGCATGACCATAGCCACGATCACGATCATGACCGCGACTACGACCATACACATTCATATTCTTATCGTCGCGGCGATGATCAAGTGCAGGTAAGCATAGGTCCCTGCAGGGAGAACTAGATTGACATATGAGATGACTTCTTTACAGTTACCTGGTAGTGGCGTAAATGTTCCCTCAGACGAGCATGTTTCCGGAAAACGACACGTCAATCACACCCCTCCTTCACTGCAACTTGATTCTCAGCCCTTAAATCATGCACGTACTCTTGCCGGTGATCTTGCAGATTCAATGCTCCCAACTTCACCGATCACCCCTAGCTATCGCTTCGGGGTGGATGAACATTTTGCAACCCATCATCATCACCACACTCCAAATCTGCACGATCACTCGCACACGCATAGTCACTCTCACGAAGGGCACAGTCACAACATGCGCGGCGTTTTTCTGCATGTCATGGCGGTAGGTGGAAAACCTTGCTACTTTCCCGGATTTCTGATCGATCGTAATGCAGGACACTCTTGGCTCCGTGGGCGTCATTATCTCAACCTTGCTTATTCAGTTCTATGGCTGGACTGGCTTTGATCCCATTGCATCCCTGTTAATCGCATTGCTCATTGCAGCGAGTGTTGTACCTTTGGTTCTTGACACAGGGAGAGTTCTTGCTTTGGACGTCTCTGATCGTGATCGGGATATCAGTGAAGCGTTGGCTAAGGTATGGGCCTTGTCTCTGCTTTTTGTTTCGTGTTAGGCTGAACATCTTGGCATGTAGCTGTCTAGTGTCGAAGGATTGAAGTCGTATAATTCACCGCGGTTCTGGCCAAAGGATTCCTCGAGCTTGATTGGTTCCATTCATATACAACTCTTCCTGGCTACGCAAATAAGCGATATTGTGCAACAAGTGGATCGCCTTCTGCGCAGCCACATACAAGGGCTGGAAGAGTTGACAATACAAGTAGAAGATGTGGACTCGTTCCAATAAGCGGGACGCCATGGCGGAGTCACAGGAATCATTGTCCTTATACTTTTGTTCCAGTTTTTGTCGAATATTTTGGACTGCTTTATAAGCATTATGACGCTTGATACCAGTATATCGCAACCAACTTGAACATGCATGCATGTGTTCGGTGCGCTGCTACGACTACACTAACTGGTCGAGGTTGAGCACAGAGTTAGTGCGAGCCCAGGTACAGATGTTGACCGGTTGAGACCCGAAAGCGTGGCGGCGTACTAGTGTGACTCTTTTCACGTGCGCGGCGTCACATCGTGTTTCTCCACCGCGATCGCGTATCTCAAGTCAAGAGTCACCAAGGCTCCAAACTCTGGCGACCTGCTATCGTTTGCTCATGTCCTGCATCACATTTTCATATCCACATATTTCCATTTTACTCTCATGAGCTTGCACGCTTCAGATCCTGAAAGTCCGGACTCAAGTGAAGATATAGTCACCACTTCTGACGCGGAAGAATTCGAGGCTGTCGCCGCCTCTGCGGCTACCTACTGGGAGTACGCTGTTGCTGCATTTCGAGCAGAATCTCAACGCATCGATCAAGCCGTTGAAGGAGCCTCTCATGAACACAATACTCAGCAGGAGGGGTCTTTCGATTGTCATAATTCGGTTGACGGAATATTGCAGGTGAGGGCACTTCCATTATGTGTAAGCAAAGTGCATAATAATGGTGATAGACGGGCCCATGTTGTCTCAACGATGCTTTCAAGCCGGCGCTGAGAGCTTTAGACCGACCTGATGAAGTTAGGATCTCTGTTTCGCTAGATCATCGAAGAACGTCGGATTCGATACAGAAGGAATCGACCTCATCACACGATGTACGACAAAATGCTGGTTCTTCTGGCTGTTCAGCTTACCCTCTCCAGGACCATGATGAATTCCTGCTGAATCAGGGCTCCGTCCTCTCAATTAACTCTAGTCCTCGTCCCCCATCGCGAGCGTTGCATTCAGGCGTGTCGATGTTGCCACCGTCGACTCCTACAAGTCCGCCGATATTCCGTGGTTTCCCTGCAGCACTGTCAGAAGACGAAGAGATCGATCAAACAGCAATGTCATCTTTATCTGTTGGACAACAGACTTCGGGGAGCTCGTTATCCGGAGGGTGCATTCTGGAGCACCATGCTGGGCATCAAGACCGTCTGCCACCAGCCAATCGCCATCAGTTCAGTTCGCCATCTCCAGGAATATGGGACATGGACAGATCATCAGATCTTCTTTCTTCTTTCCGAATAGCACCGGCCACTTCCCAAACTTCTGTCGTCTCTTCGGCACGGGACAGAGTCACTTCTTCACCTGAAGTGACCGAAAATATCATTGTGGAAGATAATAGCGTACTTGCATTACCTCTTTCAGATTCTAGCCAGCATGCCGTCAAGGGCCGCTACACCCTTCGCATACGCAACGCCCAGCAAATCAATCCCTACTCCTATGAGAAGACTTACTACAAGAATCAGATGAAATCTAATCCCGAAGCCATTGTGAACACGGACGGTCGTCGTGTGAGGGACTCGCCATCTCGGGAAGGATTTTCGGAGGAGAACGAAGATTTCGACGACGAGGGATGGAGACGGCGCCAGTCGGATGCCTACAGGAAACATTCGACCAAAGGGCATCGACACATCATCGGGGATCTTACTGCCAACAAAGAAGATTATTTTCCATCCATTCAACGCGAATCTAGGCACATGGAATCGCCCAAGATTCGCCATATGACATCCAACGCGCCCATTCAGAGTAGTCCTCAGAAGGGTGCGAACACTATCAGGTGGTATCCAAAGGTTTTCCAGCAGGAGTCTAGTGACGAAGAATCAAACCCACTTGGAGAGTGTTCACAGTCTGAACGTTCACAAGCTAGCTCATCCAGGCACGATGTACGCGTGCTATCCTTTTCCACCCGTAGCAGCATTATTCTGAGTACCACGCATTTTTTCAGACCATGCACACTTTCCACAGATCCTTCAGATCGTCCTCTCCTCCCAATGAGATGGCCGGCAATACCGATTTGTCTGGCAGTGTCGATCTCAGTCATGATATGGACAAGCCAGTTTCGCGGCCGTATGGAAAGACAAACAAGAAAGCGGATTCCATGTTGATCACTGGAGATCAAAGACACAATGCTAGACCTCGTATCAAGCGACATTTGGGCGCACGCGGAAACATCTTGAAGTGTAAACCAACTACGAAGCGTCCGCGCAATCGCACCGGTGCCTCTAAATCTTCCAACAAACCCAAGAGTTTCTCCAGGCCAAAAACTCGTGGTGCGTACTCAAGATGGACACATCTATTGAACTTACCACTAACGGACTACCTAGATTGCCAACGTTCAATCCGTATCGGCGATAGACTTCCGTCCGGTGTATCCATATTTCCGTCCCGGGGGAAGTATATCATTCGTAGACTGCATCGACGGCAAGCAGAGACAATTGATATGGAAGACAACATTTCTATCTCTTCAACGGATTCAGAGGCATCGTACAGTCATAGAAGACAGGATCATCGTATGCAGCGATTGCAACAGATACCATCAAGGGGTAGTTCCGGTGAAGGTCATCTGTTTCCCACTAAAAGTTGGGGCGGCGTACCGGATGTTTTCTTGGCTTCTCTGGCTATTCATCCACCTGATGTCCCCACAACATTCGAGTTCGCTTCCGACTCTTATCTGCGTAAAGGATGGCTCCACGAGCTGGTCGAAGTCGTATCAGGCCGTAGATCACCGCCCTGTGCTCCCGAATACGAGCTGGAAGGATGTCTTCTTCCTTTCAAGCCCACCTTCGAAGAGTTTTCTACCTTTTTGCAGTCCGCAAATGCAATCATGCGTCGTCAGATCGCCACACTGACCCCGGCGTCCGAAATGTCGACTATCAACACGACTTTGCATATCATATGCCAAAGTTTATCGTGGCTATCCGTGAAGCTAGCTGATCCAGAGTTTGAAGAACTGTGGACATCTGCTCTAGGTTGCATTGATTTATTGAAGGCGCAGGCCGATCTGCTGGTGGATGCTTCAATGTCTCACGGCATTTTACCAGACGCTCGGATTCTTCACGTCTACTGGTTTTGTCTAGAGATTTCAGTTCGCCTATGCTACGGTCGACCTTCACCCGACAAAGCTGGCCGAATCCGTATCGTTCTGGCTCACTCACTGACGCTTACACAGCGTTTGTTGGAGTTTAAAGTCGAGGACACAATTGCACCTCTTTTACGCGTAGGCCCGCCGTTGGGGGGATCATCTACTGGCGCTTCTGCTGCACATGTTTGGATCTGTCTGATCCATCTACTATGGGCGTGCAGCAGGCCTGGCGATATTCACGTGGAGTCAATCTGGCACCTTATCATTCAAGCCCTTCCTATAAAAAGGTCTTCAAAGCTAGCATTCAGGGGACCCGCAGAAGCAGGCGAGGAAATATGGCACATAATTTTCACCGTTTTTGCCCTATCTCGCTTTTCGGTGCACGGTATCCAAACGTCAAACTCACATGTTCCGCCATCTTGGAGCATTGTCGCACATGCTGTGATGCAGGTTGACCTGACTGCACGCATCCATGATGACAGCACATCCAGAAAGCGGGACAAATACATTCAATTGGTTGTCAGGAGGTGTCTTGCCTTGCGTCGGCGGTGCCGCTGGAGCCTCGTCAAGATTTCGGTCCTTATCAACCATTTGAGCGAGATCTTCAGAAGCAGGAGGTACTCAAGTCTCTATGGTGAAGAGGTCGGATTCCCATCCTTCATTCTCCAAAGTAGCGGTCCGCTTGTTACGAAGAGCATCGAGGAAGAGCAAACGTTTGCCATCTTCCTTGGGCTTGTTGTCGAGGCTGCCGAGGAGTTACAGTCTTCATCCGATTTAGATTGCACAGGTCAAACAAAGAAGCTGCTTTCTCTTGTGATCCCTGTCGGCTCCGTCGTTTTCGACAACTCTTTGTCTCCCAGTCATCAGGAGCTATCGATGGTGTACAACCGCTTCAGTGCCATTGCTGTTGCTATTCAAATCAGTCATTCAGGTCCTGCTGTTCAAAGATGTCTAGCACTTGCTCAACACTACATCAACTTTCGAGAAGCAAACCACATTGTTCACTCAATTTCCGTTGATGCTCTCCGACAATTCACATTGCAACTGCAGTATTTTGGTCTACCTCTTGATTACATCCTTGCCTGGTCAACACATGTAGCCCAATCCATTCTTGATGGATATCAGAATGTCTTGAAGCAAGAGGCATCTGCCCATGATAGGCTTGCTATGAAATGCCTACAATTCCTTTTTAGCTCATTTAACCACATCCTTGAAGTTGAGATGAATGAGATTATGCAGGTGGTTCATCCTAGAAGCTCAGTTGACAGTAAGTGATATCTTGCAGTAAGCAGTCACATCTTATTGAAACTTAATTGTTTACAGTGATCTCATCAAATTATCTCTCAGACATCATGAATAATGATGCCACTCTTGTGAAAGTCTACCTCAAAGACTGTCTCAGCCTTTTGAATACTGCTCAATGTGTGCAAGAGACTTCACATGAGAGTCAGGATTATTATGAAGGGTTTGAGCTTGATTTAGATGATCCAGAGTTATCTGCAGCTTTAGGTGAATCACATGGTTAATGGACTGAGTTCTGAACTGGTAGCCTTCTGCTGTGTATTGTATGATAGTTTAAGGCCAATTTACTACCTCCAACATTTAATTCTAAATTATGCTTTTGGACCAGTATCTATTGGGTTAGCTTTATTATTATTATAGCAAACTTGAAATGTACCATTCATGCAAATGGATATCTTTCAATTCTTTCAAATGATGAATAAAAACTACAAAATTATAAGTATGTAAAATCAGCTGTACTATACTTGTACATTTCAACACCATCTTTAGTAGCTTCTCCTACTGTATGTGTTGGTGTGAACATAGATGACCAGAATTGATTGTTACATTTTTGCTACTCATTGCCCAACTTATCATTATCAGAGCATACACAATTCACTCTAAGAAGCCAGATCTTGTACTGTGGCTGACCCAGAAGCAGGCCACCCCCAGTACCGGGCCACCCCTGCCGGGGTCGAAAAACTGCGGATTTTGTGGTTCTGTGTAGATAGATGTATATAGCTATATCATACCGCGCGACTGCGAAAATTTCGAGTGAATAGAGTGCCAACTTGCAAAGAAATTCGAAGTCCAATGTGTATTTTCGGCGTGCGGGCCGGATTTGGAAGGCGCGACAGCCCATCCTCGACGAAAGTTCGGGGCTCTTGGGATGAGGATCCCAGAAATGCTACTATGTTTGACAGAATGTCTTAGAGTATCATAATAACATTCAGTTGTAAAAGTATTGAAGTGAATACATGCTCAGACGACTTTTGAGAGGCCCAATAGAAGACACTGCTCGCATGCATCTTGCATACCCTGATAGGCCGACGAGATCTCATATCAACCTCGTTCCCTGGCACAAAGTGCTCATGCAAGTCTCATTCCTATATTTCGATATCAATACAGTGCTATTGTGAGATTTTCGTGATTTTATGAAAGAGAGAAAACATATGTACATCCAGGTCATTGGCAGCTTACCCCGAAAATGCCGGGTTTCGTTCTTTCGCATGTCACCGGGGATTGACTCACTTTTAGACCTTCAAAATTTGATAGCGGTATGCGGATTGATCGAGGCTTTCAAAAAGTTATAGGCAATTCGGCATAGATCAAGTAGAAGCATAGATAAGTGCGTGGCAAGCGGGAGGCAGAGCCCAATTCGGGTCATCAGCACGCAGGGATGGATACAGCGCTCACAGCTTGATTCCCACGCCGGCCCACTTCTGGGCAGGAGCACTCCTCGTCGCAAAATATTTGTGCTACTCGTATTTCGTGCTNATAAAATCTGTAAACTACATATTTGTGATATATACTCGTTTTACTAGTGCTCTATGACCTTTTCGAGGCCAGTCGGACTCGTAGATAATGCACTAACTGAGTAGGAAGTCACGGTGGCCCGCTTCTGGGTCAGCCACAGTAGTGTTGGATACTAAGTTGATATATTAAATTTATATGATTGACACATGAATAGAGTCATTGCAACAGAAACTAAGAACTGAATGTGACAGTGTTAAATAAAGGAACATCTACTATAGTTATGCCTAGAACTAATGCATTCCAAGCTGTGCAACAAACTCCTGCCATGTACCCTGCATACTGTTTTCTCCGAAAGAGAGCCCATGGCTTGCTTCTACATTTCGAGGTTCTGAGGACGGGCCCATTGAGTACGGTGACTCCATCATGCTATTACTATAATCAAGAACAGGGAAAAATTGGGGGAGTTCTGATGCCAGTGAGCTTGTGGATTGAACAGTCTGTGCCATTGGCTGTTGAGAATACATACTGCTTAGCTGATCGGATGAATGGCCAACTGTGGAGAAGTCAAATAGTGTTCCTTCGCGTACTCCGGTGTGAAACATGTCGTGGTCAGCCCTTGGCAAATCCGTGCGCACATCACTTAGAGATCCTGGGGATGGCCCAAAGGTGCGCAGGTAATCAACCACGTTCTGATGTACGGGTTGATCGGGCCCGCGTACCAACGGTAAAGGAACCACAGGCTCGAAAGGAGGTGTCGATTTGTCAACGGATGGAGATTGAAGCGTTGATACCGGCTCTCTTCTAGCGACCAGCCTCGTTTTTCCTCCAAGTGTAAAGAGCTCGTCATCTTCATCTGCCGTCATTTGTGGCTCTGTCTGTAGAATATTGCGTGGCGCTGACGACTTTCCATCCCGGAAAGCTTGTAAGCTCACATGAGCTTTTTCCCGTAATTTGATCATTATGTCCTATGCAACGAGGGAAACAGCATTAGTAAAGAAATATGGCGAAATGACGCGGTGGAACACGCACCAATACTGTATCAGCCTTAAACCCTCGCGCCGCTTTGGAAAAGAGTTCGCAGGCTGAATCCAACTGAACGAGAGCCGACGGGGCAAGGCTCATAGATGGACAACGAGTGACAATCGATCCAAGGATTATCTGGGGTGATTGCATGCGTTAGTAATAGGTCTCTACCGGGTGTTCGTTCACATCCTTACCGCACAAGAAAACATGTGGGTCCACAAAAACCACATCCTCTCAATAGGATCTTTCAGTAGCGAGTGAAGATTGCGCATAAGGGCTACCAGGGATCCTGCACTGCGATAGGCAGCAATAACTGATGTACCATATGGACTCCCAAGAGGATCTTTTGGATGATCGCTCAAAGCACGCGCAAAGAAGCTGCGATGCATGTAGAGTAAATCTGCGTAACGAAGCAAGTAGACTTAAGTCAGCGACAAGGCTGAAACATGCTACTTCCATTTCGAACTCACTCATCTCTCGAATAGCTAAAACAATATGCCGCTGCAGGATTAGTGGCACGGACTCAGGGTAGATACCAAGCCTTGGCTCAGATGAATGGCCAAACCCAGCAATTTGAAGGATTTCAGGGACGACACATGCGCGCAGTTTTCGATCTAGCTGGAGAATCGTCGCGTACGATGGTGTTTTCGCTCCAAAGGCTTGGTCGTGCACGACAGACATACATTCGGAAGTGAAACGGTGCTTCCAAGCATGGACTTGATCCATGACGTGTCAGCAGTTTCGACATCAGAAATATAGTCGACTCACAGGCTTGTTCAGAGCTAGCATCCTTTGAATGGGGCATCTTACAGTCCACCTGTGCAAGGGTAAAGGCAGGAGGACGTCCGAATGTAAGACACTGTATATCGTGGATCAGGTGAGCCATACCGCCAAAGAATAGAGCATTGAAACCTTTACCTGCCAAGAATCGTAAACATACAATTCCCAGAAGAGCTCCCTACGCCGCTGTACTTCATCTGGCTCGACATTCCAGCGTCCAACGTCGCGGTCTACGATAGTTGCAGTGAATATTGGCAGCAAGACAATAATATAATAAACATTCTTACGAAGACCAATCTGAAAAAGAAAAAAAAATGCGTAAGCTTGAATCGTGTCGAGGGGTTGGAAGTACTCTTACACTCTGCGCAAGTTTCACTGCCATACCCATGATGGCCCAGCGGGAACCACCTTTAGAGCCATGTCTGTCCGCAAGGAACAGATAGTAAGTCATTAAGTACTATCAAACAAATTGAGTGGCAGAGATAATCAGATGAAGCTGGAGGCTTACCAGGGCCTTGACAGCAGATAGGGACGGTTCATCAAATATGCTAGTCTGGAACAGGGCCGCTCTCGCCAACTGGTGGTATTTCTCTGCCTCTACATTATACGCTGGCAGTCTCGCGTCCATGAGACTTCCGATGGCCAAAACCATGAACATGAGAGCTAAGCGGTGCGAGAGTACCATCAAGGGTTCGTCCAAGGATTGCGATGGGTGCTGTGGATTGTATAGGATTGAAAAAACAGTCTCGTTGAACGCGTGTTCGGGAATTGGATTATACCTATGTAGGAAAGTTAGTGCACGAATGCAAGACATGATGGGAACGTACATCCATGCGGCATGGGAGAAATAGATGTCGCGGAGTTCAGCTGCTTTGTCTGCCGGGGGAAGGTACCAATGGAAGCTTCGTAGACGGTCCATTAAGATCTCGATTGGGGGGATGTTGACAGGGGAAATTGGAAACGACCCGCTGCAGTCAAGGATTTCGGCGGGTAGTATTTCCCGCAGGTTATCTCTCCTGTCATCCACAGGGTTGTCATCTGTGTGCTCGTTCTGGATAATAATATACCATATAGGAGGGGATACAACGATATTGAGCCATAGCTCGTACCTGAAGAAAATACTGAAAGAAAAGACTAAGCAAGGGAGTAGCGCAAAGGTAAGATGACGGACCCATGAGTTTGCAAATTGTCCGAAATACTTCGTGTGCCCTGCCTCGTTGATAGACAGTGTGCCATAAGAATCTACGACATCTGCACTTTGCTCATCTTCTTGATGATGGCTGAGCGTCGTATTATGTTGAGGGATCTCCCGCTGGAGGGGAGCTTTAACGTGTAAGAGTTCATCTGAAAGGAGTGGATGGGTGTCTGAGGCTGTCTGAGCATGAGACACTCTGAGACCGTCTTCAAGATCTCGAACTCGATTGCAAAGCTCTGTGATTTTCTCGTGTAGCTCTTGAGTTGAGGCGAGGACAAACCTGGTAGCACGTGAGTTGGCTGTGTACGGGATAAGTATTGCCTGATTACCGATTGCCTTGACCAGTTGTCAAGGAGCCTAAACCAACGATGAGCTACAAGTCACACTCGACAGGAACTTGAAGAGATCGAACCATCAGGGCATATGGCACCGCAGCCACGCTTGACGCATGAGCTACACGGAATGCTTCGATCACAACGAAGTTTCAATCTGCACGGAACAAAGTTCAATAACATGATATCGTCCAGTCAGAGGAAAGTCTTCTTACCTCCGGCATTCAGCACAGGATAACCGTGTTGCACCCCTTCTACGCTTTTTAATAGGCTCGGGAGCGGGTGCGGGACTCAGTCTCTTTACAGAGGAGGACATAGCGAAAGAGAGGGGAAGAAAGTACAGTGGGTAGGATGGACTAGAAAAGCTACTTGACTACGATAAGCTATCTGTTCCAGCTCAGCCAGGCAATGCCGTTTGATGGGCAAGTTACATATCTACCGATGGCCACGGAGTCTAACGGTTAGACCTTCTGAATCTGTTACACTTAAGTTTAACTTACAATCAACCATTGACGCGCTGCTGACAGGGTAGAGCGCCCTAGTCAGCGCCTTGATCATTGATCAATGCCTCATAAGTATTCTGAGATTCAGATGCTGCAGGTACAAATTTGATCATACGGAGATCTCTACGAGCGATATTGGGCGCGATATGATCCGGGCATGAAGCATCATCGCTCTAAATCTAAGAACTTACTGTCAGTGTAAGTACAGTACTTGGGCAATTGTACTTAATAGTAAGTCTGTTCAGTGTTATTGGGTATGCGGCTGTATGTATGCGGCTGATTCCGATAAACTCCATTGAGTTTTGGAACTCCGATGCGGTCGATGCCGGAAGGCAATTTTCTCGAGCCATATCGACTCTCAATCGACTGCCAGTGCATTTTCAATCTTGTTTCTCAGATCCTCTGTCGGTGTGCCGTTGGAGGTAAGTCATACTTCTGCTATCTAATTTCACGATGAGTCCATATAGATGACGAGTCTGAACGTATACATGCGAAGTTCCTTCGCTTGTATGCCCCTTGACGAGATGTCCTTACAATACCATTCATGCTTTTCTGATATCCATCTTTCACCCTTTCTGTTCCACGTTCACTGACAACTATTCTTCACAGCCATATTTTGTTTGTTGTAACTTTGACACTCATTCATGGATGACTCAGACTGGTCCAGTTCAGACGACGATCAGGAGCAGGAGATTGAGACATCCGTCCTACTGGGGATACCAGATGGTTTTGTCGACTCCCCGTCAGACTTGGAGGATGCTGCCGTCTCCAGGATAGGTGGTCACCCTGTAGGAAATGCTATCGTCACTGTTATAAACGTACGTTGTATTGAGGATCGTTGCTGTTGTGTTACTTGCAGGCTCTTCTTCCATCGTTTGAACCATCGTTTGAGTCAAGCCACTGTCGTCATTGCGCCAAACCAATGGAGCTGCTTGTCCAGTTATGGTGTCCTTTCGAGGGCAGTTTTTATGATCGTGCGCTTTATATTTGGGCATGCGCTCGAGGCGGTTGCCAAAGGAAGGACGGTTGGTGGGTGTTCAGACTAAAACTCAGTGGACTTGCCCCATTGATGTTTGGCATGCAGTGTTCGAGCTTGGCGCGGACTGAGATATAATGCTGAGTATGCAAGGAAGTTGCAACGGATATCTACTTCGACTGCATCTTCAAAGGCGTCCAAAACCGAGTGTGCATCAAGTGCTGCGAACCCGTTCGTGGTGCGTACCTTCTTTGGACTTTCTTCTTCTCTAATATAGATGTCATGTCAGTTGAATGTCCCGACAAATCAACAGCTGCGAGGACTAGGATCTAGTGTCTTTCAGCAGTCTTTGGACACTCCACAGGACATCGAAGATGACAAAGCAGATGTTCATTCAATATCTTCGACATCGTCAATCGTCCAAGCTCTTGCTTCTACAGTGATATCAGATTCACCATGGCAAGCTGCGCCTCATTACCCTCCGCAATATCTTTCAACTGTGTCCGAGTTCATACCATCTCAGCCGAAGAAACAAGCGCCACCAGCGGAAGTCCCAGACGATGAGACAGGTGCATGGTCGTCGGAAAAATATGAGAACTCAATGCACATCGACCGCGTGTTTGATGCTTTTGCAGAACGAGTGGCTCTAGAGTCTCAGCAATGCGTACGGTTCGTCAATCATTGTTGCGGCCCATGGCAGTGTCGCTTACGCTTTACGGATAATTATAGTTATGACCTAGGAGGCAAGCCGCTTCCTTTTGCGACAGATACTACCTTCAAGGAGTTATTCGCATGTGATATGGGCGACCCGACGCTTCCAGCAGCGACTAGAGAAGGTTTTGATGGGCCTATATCGCGTCGCGAATATCGGTCCATGTCCATCCCATCCTGCCCATCCTGTGGCTCAAAGCGTACCTTTGAATGTCAATTGATGCCAAACCTAATCAACATTCTGGGAAAGCATGAACCTACTGAACAGGAGTATACAGATCTCAAACGAAGACAGCAAGTGAAGGCCCTAGTGTCAGGAGATGACAATAGTCGGGGAATGCAGTGGGGAACTATCATGGTCTTTTCCTGTGAAAAAGATTGTTGTCCAGGAGGCTCAGACCAGAACTATCAGGATGTGTGGATGGAAGAAATTGTTATGGTACAATGGGATATCTGAATCCTTATTACTCTTAGAGTGACGGCATATGTGCAAAAGTGCACAGGCTGCTGCATCAGGGAAATTGATATTCTATATAGCTTAGTGTTGTGGTATGTGTTCTATTAGACAGCTATGAGGCCTATGTAGCTATTCTTCTCAACTATGGAGGGCTATCAAGTCTATCATAGCTTAGCATAGCTTCCATAGCAGTAGGTGTAAGCTATATATTGCTATATATTGCTATATACCTCTTGCTATATACCTCTGAGGGAAAGCTATGACAACTATATAACCTCATAGGCTTGCTATGCTTATTATAAGTGTTACAGATTGCTCCATTTCTCTCTGCTTTGTTCTCTGCCATCAGGACATCACATTGGTCATGTGCTCCCTAGGATGTCAGTCAAATGATAAGGTAAATTTACCTTAGTCAAAATCACATGGTAATTTACACAATAATTATGGTCATTTCTGCCAAGGCCAAGATACTAGATGTCGAAATGGATAAATCTCATAGATTCTCTGCATAGCATGCATTATCTGACTCTGACACTCTCCTGATGGGCCTCTATGCTATAGACTGCACCAGCACTGAAGTACAAGGCAATAACACCATGACATGTCATCAGAAAAATGTGAAATCTACATAGCCCAGTGTCAGATTATCTGTCCTATTGGAGGTCTATGTGGTCTATATAGATTCCTTTGCCATCTATGTAGATCTATGATAGCATCCATAGCTGTCATAGAATTAGCAAGATACTATATAGTCTGCATAGTTGTTCAGCATGTCTATGTTTGCTATGGCTGCTACATAATCTCGTAGGTTTGCTATGGGCACTATGAGCCCTATGACAATTCAGACTAGAAGTTGCAGGTAACAAGTCAAAACCAAATTTTATTCAGTTTCTCAGGCTCTACTGCACTACTAAGGGATGACTCAGGTAATTACAATGTGTCTGCATGCAAGACTGGGGCTATTAATGAGGCACAGACATGCACAGCAGGGCCATTTAAGTGCACGTGCTGGTATGACTGGCAGGGGCACACACAGATGTACGAGGCCTTGTACGAGCATACGCACATGGGCATGGCCATGTGCACATAGCGGGGCCATGCACAGGTGTAACAGATGATAGAGGTCGAGCGCTACTGCTCAGGAAGTCCATCAGGAAGGTTGACAACTTTCTGATTGACCTGACAATTTCTAACCTTACTGACAGCTCCTGATTGACCTGATCCACCTGAAAGCAATCTTAACAGGCAAATATCTGATCAAACTTTTACATTTAAGTAAAGACATTTATTGTCAGATATATAAGTTTTTAATCTCTAACTAATAGATATAACAAAATATCTGATATCTGAAATTTTCTAAATCTGAGAGTGTCTGATCTGAGAATTTTTTCAAATCTGAAGGTCAAATATCTGAAAATTATCTGCAACTGTCTGAGAGCATCTGATGGTGTCTGACACTGTCTGATCCATCTGACTGATATTTGACCTCCAGATTTGTGATCAGACACTCTCAGATTTTGAAAAATTTCAGATATCAAAGATTTTGATATATCTATTAGTTAGAGATTAAAAACTTTTATATCTGACAATAAATGTCTTTTCTTGAATGTAAAAGTCTGATCAGATATTTGCTTTTCAAGATTGCTCTTAGGTGGATCAGGTCAATCAGGAGCTGTCAGTAGGGTTAGAAATTGTCAGGTCAATCAGAAAGTTATCAACCTTCCTGATGTCCAGGGTAGGCGAGCGAGTGAGGAGGGTATAAAGGTGTCGTAGACCTCCTAGAGAGAGTCCATGAGTTAGAGCTAACAGAATTGAGGATACCTCGATCCTGCAGCCAAGCAGATGAGTGATGAGCTGGCACCTCCTTTGAGGGCCAGCAGCAGATATAGACCTCCTGATGAGGGTTTTGGGGGCCACACACCTTCCCTTGAGGGTTGGATCCCAAGAAAGCCTTTCAGATATGAGAAGAACGAGCAGAGACCAAGACAGAAAGAAACAGATAGTGGTGTGTTGGCAAGATAGATGCTTGTTCCCAATAAGGAAATCTGCTCTAAGTACATGATTCAAACTTAGCTATCCTAATAAGGGAACTCTGCAAAACTTGGAAAGTAGGCCATATAGAAAAGAGTAAGAAAGTAGAAGACTATAGTAGTAACTGACAAACCATCCTTTACACAGAGACACTAGGGAGAGGATGGGGTGGGCATACAACCACGTTGCAGGGGTGGTGATGCTCGGCATGAACACGCATTGCTGAGGGTTGCTGGCAGGCATGCATGGGGCTGCTGGCATATGGATGCCAAGAGTCGTGCTTGCAGCCAAGCATGTAGTGCATTGGTGGGAGGGCATGAAGGAGTGAGGGAGTGCATGCATGAAGGAGTGCATGTGACACCACATCTATGCAGGCACGCAAAGTGAAGTCGGTCGTGCATTTGCAAGCATGGAGAAACAGGGCATGTCTGCCCATGGGGGACTCATTTTGTAGCCTGTGGTGCCACGTCAGCGTGCAAAAAAGCTAAAAAAACAAAGACTTAGTCTGTTTAACAGATAAATAAGAGACTAACACCAAAAAACTTACAATTTATGGGCTATAGAGCCCTACATGTCCTGCAGAGGAGGATGAGGGGACAGACTGAAGCTCAGCCATGAGCCTGCAGCACCAATCGGCAATAGCTGAATGTGCCGACAAAGTTCGTCAAACACAACTTTCAAGCAGAAATAAATTTCGCTAAATTTTATCAATAATACAGTACGTTGGAGAGGCCTAGCAGAATGCTCTCATGAAATGATCTGATGATGATGCTACTCTACACTGAGGCTCTAACTCTATGATCTGCTGACTAAGCCTTGGCTATCTCCACCTCCTCAGCTATCCTGGCTCCCTCCAGACCTCCCAACTCCCTAGTCCAATGTGCATATATAACTGAGAGCACTTCATACGAAGTTTAGTACAAAGTGCATGAGTTGCAGGAGATCTATGTGTGAAACACAGACAAGCACCTACCAAATGTACAGTGCTTCTTGATGGTATTCAACACATATCGAGGCCTCAGCATCTGAAAAATGTGTAGGTCCTATATAGCTCTATAGCTCCTACATAGAGTTCCTAGGGCCATAGCAACGTCAATTTCTACATAGCTTATATAGCTACAGTGAGATGCTATGTAGTGCTATGTAGCTTGGGTGAGATGCTATGTAGTGCTATAAGAGCTATGAGATCTGCCTATGAAGCTATGATAGAAGACCTAGCTAAGGAAGCTATCAAAGATATATTAGTGATATGAACTATCTGACTGATATAAGCTACCATCAGTATACAAATCTAGCAAGTCTATTACAACTATTTTAGTACACTTTCAATACATAGGTCTAATAAAGTTAATCAAAGTGTACAATTATAATAAACTTCATATAAATATACAAATTTATGTTCATTTTCAATATGCATATATCACAAGTCATCCAACAAGAGATAAAGGATTGCAAAATATTTATTGATCAACTACAACATAATAATACACTATAACATTATATTAAACAACATACCAGATATTAAGAAAACTCTAAGACAACATAAGCATTAGTCAAAATTAATATAGAACACTACAAGACTTACCATTACTACAAAAAAAGCGAAAATTTCTGAGGGGAAAAAAAAGATATTAGTACTAGAAGACAACAAAGATAACAAATAAAAGCTTACCAAACTAACAAAAAAAGCGAAAACTTATAAGACAATTTGAAGACATTAGTATAAGACATAACAAAGCTTATCTAGTAAGTATACAAAGATACTGTAACAAGTATAAGGGCATTAGTACAAGACATAAGAGACTAAGAATAAAAGCTTACCTTAATAAAAATGGCGACGACGAGCAATAAACAACAACAACGAGCAATAAACAACAATGACAAAGGGAGCAACGACAACAGAGGAAACAACGACGACAAGTGACCAAATGACGACAACAAAGGCATTGACGTGGCACGAGATGGTGGGGGTTAAAGAGCAAAAGGGAAGGTGCGTCGCACGAGCCTTATATACGATTCCCGGGCGAAGCCGAGAATCGTGGCTGCCGGGCATTGCCGAGCGCTGTGGCAGAGACTAAGTATTAGATTTCTCTATCTTAACCCTGCTGCTCAGTAGCATATCGCATACTTAGCTACAAGTGTATCTCATGTATCGTACTTAGATAAATGATATATAGCTTCTTTCTTTTTCTCATATTTCTGGCTATTTGATTTGATTTGTTATGTCTCTTCGCGCATTCGGTGGCTGAAGCCTCGAGTTAACGCATCGAGACGTGCTGCGCACAAGCAGCTGGACATGTCGGCGATGTCGCACAAAGGCGGAGGGAGCGATTGGGGTATGAGGAACGTGCTGGGGATGTGGGATGGGCAACGGCAAGAGGGCGGGGTCAAATAAATGAGTGTCGCTCGAAACCGAGTGACACTCTGTATTAGTACGAAGAAATGATTTAAGAGAGGTTTTTTGAACTCACCTGCCACCCTCTACCTGCTGCAAATCCGATCCTGCTGTCTTGATGGTTGATAGATAACGAAAGGAGAGGAAGGGAGGGAGGAAACATGGAGGAGAAGGGTGAGTGGTGAGAGGAGTGGTAAGATGGGAGCAACACCTCGCACCCAC
>SFCI01000379.1:3751-23152 GCA_004681135.1 Hericium alpestre | reverse complement strand
AGGGTGACCAATTGTACGCTCAGCTCAAGTGGAAGTGCACCAGGCAGTGAAGGATAGGAGATCGTTGTCGTAGTGTTGAACGCAAGGGGCGTCCGGCATCAGAAAACACCAAAACGACCAAGTTGAACGACTCGGGCGCTAGCCGCCACTTAGCCGCCGCGCTCGCGAAATGCCGAGAGTCCGCGCCCGAACACCATCAACCTCTAATCTCCGTCGCTGACCTTATACAAAGATACAAAGCCGCTCTGCGGATTGAGATTGACCTTGTGGTCGAGTTTTTCTCTGCTTCTCAATGCGAACGATCAAATGTACATGCACAGACTTTTATAATCTGAACTCTGATACTGATTGTTCCCGGAATCCTAAGCACGAAGGACATAGACTAAAGACTATCCATGCGTCAATTCAAGCCCCGTAGTGAGCAACATTCCCCAAAAAAGTCCAACCTATGTATCTCGAATTTCCCAAGCAGAAAACCGAAATTCCTTGAATTATCACCGCGTTTGAGCTCTGAGACCCAGATTCCAACTCTTGAAATTTCAAGGATACTGGAACACCTGGCTGGCAACGCACAGGACCTGGAGACTGAGCGTGAGCTACTGAATTTGGACATACGATTTTGTGAACGTGACTGACCTCGCCAGGGTAGATGTTGCTGCAAACCGAGTTCACGTTGGGATTGTTCGCGAGCACAGTGGCCAACGATATGTTATACGCAGTGGTGATAGTAGCGCATGTGTCGGTGGACCCAACCACAAAAGTGGTCGTGCAGTCCTCGCCTTGCAGGCCCAGGCAAAGGACCTACGAAACATGAGCATCAACTCTCCGAATCTTGGACAAATACAAAGGAAACATACCTCTCCAGCGAACAGGTTGTCGCAGGCAGCGTCGACGGTGTTATTATTCACATACTGGAGCTGGAAGCTGCGAGAAGTCCAGTCAGCACAGCGCTGAGAGTCGCGGAAGTGGGCAACTGACGTCGAGACATTCTGGCGCGCCGAAATCGCATCGCAGGTGTCGCCGGTGTTCACGGCGTAGAAACGATCGCAGTTGCTCTGCGCGCCGGCCGACGCGACGAGGAGAGCAGCTCCGAAGGCGAAGAAGCGCAGAGTGGAGAACATCCTTGCGAGTTCGAAGGCGGAAAGAGTGGTTTAGCAGACGAGAAGTGGAGCTGGCTGGCTGCTGCAGAAATCCGTCGGCGACTGCAGCATTTATACCTCGAGGAATTGAGGCTGTTTGTTCCAGGGCGTTAGCATGCGAGGCGAATCTATTGGAACAAAATGGACAAGTCTCACGAGAGTCAAGGACGTCAGCTTGCCCATGGACGACAAAATTTCCAGAAACAACTCAAAGCGCGGAATCCAGCGCCGGAGGCAACCAAGAAATTGGGCGAAGTCATGATGAGCGCCGCCGCTGCGAAGCGTCCGGCAGAGCCCGTCGTGCTACTTCAGGAAATTATAGTCAACGCTTGACGCGGGTGTGAAGGCAGAAGACTGCGTGGGCTTGCGTACCAGCTCTGAGCGTATAGTGGTGACTCGTTCGTGAACGTTCCTGGAGTAATTTTATTGTGGTGACAGGTATGTCCGCGATCGAGTCTTCCAATCGTGACTGACTAAGTCGAAGTGCTGGGCGCCAAACATGCAAGCGCTCCAGGCACTTGAAGGCGCCTACAAGACCCAGGTTATACGAGGTTATACGCTGTTATACGTGCATGTCGTACTTTGCTAGCGTACAGATACTTCTGATGGGAAGTCTGATATTGGGGATCAAGTCTATAGATCCGCCAGCGGAATTAAAGTGCTGTAGAAGCACAGCTATGTGAGACTGGAAGATTTGCAGTTACCATGAATCGACGGTGAACGACTAACGTGGCTCACCATAGCTCTGAATCGCCGTTCGAATGAGACATCATCAATCGATGCGTTCAACGTCCGCCACCCAAACCTTGGCTACCATCGCTTACGGCCGACATCCTGGCCATACCTTTGAATTACTACCGAAGATTTCAGGGAGTCTGGTGTATCCGTTATGGCATCTTGCAGTAGACCAGGAGCAGACTCACCGTGCGGGTACGCGTAATGCACGCTCGATGAGGATCGTGAGTATATTGTAGTGAGATGAATGGTAGTCTGAACGCAAGCCGTGTCTTTGGTTCCGTAATGTCCTTGAAATTACCGGCCGCCACGGAGGAGTGGTAGATGCGTACACCGCGGCCAATGGAAGTGAACCTTTCTCAGGCGCATCATGATTGATATGGAACTCATGTGAGCAAATACAGGTGATCCGTGGATTTGCTTACGGCCCATTCGCGTACTGTGAGACGCAAGCGAGAATGATCTTGACGCTGAAGCTGTGTCCGATCTTTATAAGTAGACCTTCTGTTCGAAAGTACGCAAGATTCATACAGTAACTGGCGGCCATGACCAATTGCAGCGATGCCTTTCCGTGCAGATGCACGTTACTCGGAGGCTGACCCGCGATGCGTAAAAGCTGAGTAAAGTTGCCGCCCTGGTCAGAGATTCCCAATTTTCACATGTTGGCACAGATAAGACCTACCTGGACAAAGTTTGCATCGTGAGGACGAGTTAAACGCGAACGGCAGCCGGCAGGTTCGGGGTGGAGTTGAAGCAGGCGTGCCAGAGGTGCAGCCGGCAAACGACGGATCCGGCGGGCCGGTGAGCAGCAACCATTCAAGTTGCGCTGGCGCTTATGATGCTGCAGTCTCTAGCTTCCCCGCATTTCTGAATCTACCCTATCACAATGGCGGACCCTGTTCCAAGCACCTCGGCGCATGAGCAGGTCGACAAGGAAGGCCTCAACCTCATCGACGATGCCCTCGAGCAGTCAAAGAAAGAGCCGCATCCCAACAACGTTTCTGTATCCCCCGGCATCCCACCCGTCGCGTTCGGCGCTGCTGGTACCATGTACGGATTTCTTATGCTTTCTGATATCGGAGGAAATCTGAGAGAAACGGATGCAGGCTGAAGCAGTTTGACGAATCGACCCACACGAGCCGGAAGGGCTCGCACCCGACTACGCCTCCTCGCTCTGTAGTTGGTATCGGAGGGAAAGGTACGCCCGCCGAACTGTGTTCTGTACGAATAACGAACCCGTCATAGTTGCAAAGCCCGACTACTCAGAGGCTAAGATCGTGGTGGCGATGGTAATTGATTCAGTCATCTGAACATCTGGACACTAACTTATGGTGGTAGGTTGGGCTTCCTGCGCGAGGCAAATCCTATCTTAGTAACAAGCTGCAACGATACCTCCAGGTAAGCTCTTTCTTCTCGGTCCATGGTTTCATTCTGATGCCCGTATAGTGGCTGGAATACAATGTCAAGGTAAGAGGCTTGTTTCTGGGGGTCGAGCTTCCTATCGATGTATCACGTTACAGGTATTCAACGTCGGTCAGCTAAGACGCAGTCGTGCGCGTCAGAGGAGACGAGAGTGAGATACCTCATGTATCTTGCGCGCTGCCCTGCTGACGAGACACTCATAAATAATTCCAGATTTGGCACCAAAGTGGATCACACCGCCTCCTACTTCAGTTTTGAAAATCCACAGGGCACTCGTGACCGTGATCAGCTGGCACAAGACTCCCTCGAGATGCTAATTCAATGGCTGAAAGAAGGTGGTAACGTCGGTATCCATGGTCCGTTATTTTGACATGACTTCGCCTGGCTGCCATTTATTCACGATCGGATCCAGATGCGACCAACAGCACCAGAGAGCGCAGGAAAAAGATCAAAGACCGCGTCGCTCAGGAGAAAGGCATCGTCGTCATCTTCCTTGAATCTGTGTGCGACGATCCCGCCATCATCGCCTCGAACGTAGCGCTCAAAGTTAGCTCGGGCGACCCGGATTACAAAGACATGTCTCCGGAGGACGCAAAGAAAGACTTTATCCGCCGAATCAAGGAATATGAGGCCGTATACGAGACGATCACAGAGCCGGATCTTTCCTACCTCACGATTATGAACGTGGGCAATCAGGTCACGCTTTGCCATATACATGGATACCTGCAGAGTCGCATCGCGTTCTACCTGATGAATCTGCATTTGAAACCGAGGAGCATATACTTGTCTCGTGTACGTGTGGATTCCTATTGAGCTTAAGCATGTGTTGACTGAAATTTAATCGCAGCATGGGGAGAGCCAGTATAACGTTGAGGGTAAAATCGGAGGTGATTCGCCCTTGTCAGAACGTGGACTTAAATACGCGAAGGCGCTTCCGGCGCTGGTGCTCGACAACATTGGCGACTCTCCTCTGACGGTTTGTGGATTTTGCCCAGTTCATGTGTAGTCTTTTCACGTGGCTGCCCAGGTCTGGACCTCAACACTGCAACGGACTATCCAAACAGCCCAAGACCTTCCGTACCCTAAACTGACGTGGAAATCCCTTGACGAGCTCGACGCAGGAGTCTGCGACGGGATGACGTATGAGGAAATCGAGGTGCGAGCTACATTCGTTACTAAGTACAGGTTTGTAACATCTGTGGTATTTGCAGCAAGCATACCCTGAAGACTTTGCCAATCGGGATGACGACAAATTCAACTATCGCTACCGAGGTTAGCTTGGACGCTCACGGAAAGTGTCGTTGCAGTGACTGACTGACCTTGCTTCGAAGGAGGCGAATCCTACCGCGACGTAGTGATCCGGCTTGAGCCCGTGATTATGGAGCTAGAGCGCCAAGAGAACATCTTGATAATTGGACATCAGGTATTTATATTGCGTTCTGATAATTGGAATCCTACTCACATCACTTCAGGCCATTCTTCGCTGTCTGTGAGTCACCTCCAGTCACGTAGCATATATTTCATTTCCAGCTGACTATCTGTTCCAGCTACGCGTACTTCCATAATCTTCCCCAGTCGGACCTACCTTACATCAAGATCCCTCTGCACACCGTCATCAAGCTGACGCCGAAAGCCTACGGTTGTGACGAGGAGCGGTTCGTCCTTCTCGCATCTCTAGCATTCTGGCGTTAACGAATCATGGAATAGGTACACGCTCCCGATCGGCGCGGTGGACACGCACCGCCCGAAGCCGCGCTCGGGCATGCCTGTCGTGGCACAGCCGTACACCGGCCGGGAGTACTTCGCCGACAAGGCATAACGGTAGACGCATACATGTTTCAGCATTATTATTTGGCATGGAATACATTTTAATTTGGAGGTAATGAACTGGCTGAGGAGTCAGAATGACGCAGCATGCGATTGAAAGGTAAGGAATCGGAATCTCACGCTTACTGGAATGAAGCATCAATGCGTTGGGCATTGGTGGGCAGTATGACTGATCGATAGTTGAATGCCTTAGCAAGGGGTCATCAGTGTCGAAGAAGCGGCCAGATGAGTTGCATGGAGAAAATGGGAAGTAGAATGGGCCAGCGCGCCTCGAGGGCCTTAGTTGCACGAGCACCATTAGCGCTCGCCAATGTACTTTCTTCAGCTTTGATACCCATTTCTCTTCTTGCTAAGCCTCTTGTACTGAATATGACATGATGTCTACAGGGGCATTGATCTCCGCTTGGATTGGTGTTATCACGGTATTAAAGCTATGATCTGCATCCTTTCTAGGTGTGAACTGCGATCTCCATCTTCAAGCTTTACTTCCGCCGACACATCATAGAAAGATGTTGCACAGTATCGTGAGCCTTGGTGGGACCGCCTCGTCCATCCGCGTAGGCAAAATCGGCGTAAGTCCTCGTACCAAGTAGTAAACCTAAGTACTAACCAACTTCTGATTTCTAGCATGGCCTAATGATGATGACGTATGACCATGCCATGTCATAAAGCCCTGTATCAAGAAGGCACGCTGACATCGGTGATTTACAGATGGCGAACCCCGCCAGCCTCCGACGACGAAGCGTTCGAAGCCATCAAGGTTGGCATAGACAGCTTGCCAAGTGGTGTCAAGATGTTCCTGAATAGCGGTGAGTGTTGCCCCATCGTCGCCTCTACACCTGTTGCTCAAATTCTTTGGACGTGACTCGCAGCTGATTTCTATGGGCATAATCCCCCTGAGGCAAAAAGGATCCACTTTTGTCTCGCCCATTCCTATATTCTCATAGACAGCCGCAGTCAATAGGGTCACCCTCGTAAGAATGCGACCGGGCCCTTACACCAAAGGTTGACGATGACTGAACGATCCATATCAGCAAGGAGATTCTGTCCCGCAAGGTGGATAACATACTCGACAAGCTGCGCGGGACGAAGAAGCTCGACCTCTTCGAATGCGCACGACTCGTGCATGGCGTCGCGGTCGAGCAGACAGTGCGCACACTGGCGGACTTTGTCGCCCAGGGCAAGTTCGACCATATTGGCCTGTCAGAGTGCCCGGCTCACATGGCGAGACGTGCGAACGCGGTGCGTTCTTCCATTGCCCACCCACGGGTCCGCCTTAACTTCTGCGTTGTTGATGCAGGTGCTTCCTATTGCGGCGGTGGAAATTGAAATCAGTCCTTGGACGTATACGGACGAGACGAAAGATGGCGAGTCGCCCTTGCAGTGATGGATTGGGTTTCGCCAACTGACGACTCGTCAGTCGTTGCGACTTGTCAGGATCTAGACATTACTGTCGCGGCTTATTCGTGGGTACCTTCTTCGGAGATTTTACTTGTAGTTAACCCACGCATTCACTAGCCCACTGGGTCAAGGATTTCTGTCCGGTCGCTGGAAGCGTTTCGAGGATCTCAATTTCTCATATCGTCATGCCCATTATTGAGACGCGGGTCTGCTCACCTGCATATACATTCGCTAGTGGATGATCCACGGCGTCGTTTCCATCGATTTCAGCGGGAGGTATGCAGATCGCTTATAAGATGAGCTTACGCTGACATAGACCGTGGCAGAACTTCAACCACAATCTTGCTCTGGTAGAGGCGTTGAACGGGATCGCTAAGCAGAAGAATATCACCACCGCTCAACTATGCATTGCTTGGGTCGCATCGCGTGGACCGAAAGTTGTGCCCATCCCTGGATCATCGTACGCATAATGCCTTCAGTCTATCACCTGATTATCGTTTTAACGTGCGCGCATTCTCTCTTTCCAGCAATCCGATCAGACATCTCGATAACCTCGGAGCCGGAAACGTTGTTCTCTCCAAGGACGAGCTTGATGCAATTGACCGGGCTATCGCTAACAATACGGTCAAAGGAGAAAGATACTAGACTTGCAAGTTCTCGACCCCATTGGATTGTCTGCCTTTTATGCCTGTGGATCAATGAGAAATCCCTTGCTGCTGGTCGACTGCGGGTGAGACATTTCGCNNAGCTTTGGCATGGCTAGATAAGATAAGATCGAGGTGGCCGACATGCCACATCTTCGAGGCACGTCTCGTTCTTTGTTGTTTTACCTGCCTGCAAGCACTACTTCGTGTTTCCCATGCTCGTCTAGCGCTTCCTTTGACTATCCATGAACCTCCAGACAACCAGTGGCCACTATGCATCCGCTTCAATTTCGTCGGTAGGGACCTTGGTTTGTTCGTGCTCATCGCAATAGGTACGCTTCCTGATAGAAATTCTCCACTTTAACTGTTGACCCCTGAATTGCAGCAATAGATCTCAGGAAAGGTTTTTATGTTATTTATGCAGTCGTGGCCATTTTTCACCGCCGTCGCATACCCCACACTTCTTGCGACGCGTTGATCATGAGTCTCGGATGACGCGTTGTCATTCTCTGAAAATGTGCCGCAATGTGCCAATGTCCGATCCACTGAATACGGTGGCAGGTACAATGGGGCGCTTGAGCCTTTGTCCCAAGTGAAGGTGCGTTGTCGTCCTCGCGTTGTCGGCCAGCCACACAAAACAATACACGCTATTGTCCTCAAAGTCCACAACATTTCCAATGGCTTGTCCATATCCTTCGGGTCAGGTGCTTTGCCTGTGGCTCCAATCGATCTGCCACCTGCACGCGCATTGCCATCCCTCAAAAGGCCGTCTCAATTCGTGAATTCCCCTCAACGAACCGACCCCGTCACCGGCCTTGCTGTCATATTCGGCCCATCTACCTCCTGTCATCGATTCCTTCCGTTCAAGGTCGCCCTGTGAAGATAGCCAATGATAACGATGCCTGTCCCTGTCGGCTGCCTCGATATTTCTCCTTTGAGCCGTCTTATAGATGCTCAATCTTCCCATCCTTCACCTCCTTCTTCGGAAACATCCTTAGTATCTACACCTCTTACGGCATACAGCGCCCTACCCCGTTCCGCGCCATCCATCACGTCCAACGTCCTCCAAAAACTCAAAGCACTCAACCTTCGCATCGAAACGAACGTCGGGTCACAGGACGAGTCGCTCCCTAATCCCAACTCCGCGTCTGCCGATGAAAAAGGCAGCCCCGAGCAATGGGTCTCTCTCCTCTCCACGCTCGGCAGCACTAGCCCCACTTCAAGCGCATACCAGGACCCGATGGCGGACAGCTGCCAATGGATCTTCGACGCCCCGTCTGCGTCGGCGGCGAGTGGCACCCGGGGTACACCCTTCCTCGACGACCCTCACTACGCGTACGTCCACCCGGGCGCACGCTGGATGTGCTGCTTGCGGCGGAGCTCCCGGAGCTGAAGGTCGTGCGCGTGTGCGGGCGCGCGTTGGGGCTGCTGCAGCTGGAGAGCGATCTGGTGGTCGGCTGGCAAACGCGGTTGAGAGAGAGAGGGATTGAGTTTCGATGGGGCTAGCTCGGAGGGACGAGGACGCGGGAATACCCCATGTGCTCGCCGCAGAAATCAGGGCTGCGTACAAACACGTTTATGTACTTTGAAGTTTGAGCTAGACAGAAGTTACGTGCCACGGCCATTTTTTTGTCTTCCGTGTTGTCCAGTTTTGAGGTTCGACTGGTACGGCACAACGTCACTGCGAATTGTGAGACGATCGTACTACTATCCAAAAACGTTAAGTCACTTCTACTTACCGTCGGTTGACTTCGGTTGAGTATGACTTGACGCTTCGTGCACCCGAATCCAACCATTCTCTACCGTGTTCCGCCTCGTTTGAGATCATATGGAAAAAAGCGATCTTGTTTTGCCGGACATTTCCTCCTGACTCTTACTTGCAGAAAATGACTCTTCGAGTTCGCGCAGCGCTCGCATCAACTCAATGGCAATCGCGCTCGGCAACCCGCATACGCAGCAGAAGCCTTACGCTGTCGGCTGTAGAAGGCGCAAAGCATCCACCACTCGATGACCGAACGTTTCCAGCGTATTTCGTCCAGGAGATCCTCGCGAAACACAGCGAACGCCCCGCACTCATCTCACCTCGCGAGCCGCCGCGCGCGCACGGTGGACCCAGGCTTCGCAACCTTGGCGTCGAAGGACACCTGGCTTGGGACTTTGATGAGTTTGACAGGCATATTCAGGCGCTGGCCCGGGGATTGGTCGATCTGGGCGTAAAGAAGGGCGATCGGGTCGCCGTGCTCATGGGGAACAATAGGTGCGTTGCGCCTCCGATTCTGCGTATATTTCTTTGAATGCTAAACAGAATATTCTAGTGCGTATGCCATGCTGCAGTGGGCCTGTGCGAGCATCGGCGCGATCCTGGTCACTGTGAATCCCGCATACCGGGTCCACGAACTAGTACGTCCCGCTCCTCTCTTTCCCAGAATCCACGACGAACAGGCGACGGGCACGCAAGATAAACGTCCTCAACCTCGTCAGCGTCTCGCACCTCTTCGTCGTCCCGTCCATCCGCACCTCGCGCTACCTCGACCTCCTTTCCGCGGCGCTCCCGTCCCTCCGCAGTGCCGCACCCGGGAACATCCAGGAAGAGCAGCTTCCCTCGCTCCGAAGCATCTTCGTCATCGACAATTTACGAGACAGCCGGCGCTTCTCAGAAGCGCTTGATACCGTCCGGTGCGCGGTCGATTTCCGCGAACTGCTGATCTGGAGGGAAGGCAACTCCGAGGCGCGGGCGGTCGCGGAGATGTCGCAAGCGCTGGACAAGGACGAGGTGATAAACCTGCAATTTACGAGGTAACATCATATCTTTCGGAATCGTTGCCAAGATTCATCTGTGATCTGGCTGCAGCGGAACGACAGGGCTACCCAAAGCCGTCTCAGTAAGCCATCTGCCATGCACTCGCGACTTCGGTCCGTAACGTCTTTCCCAGCTCACACACTCGAACCTGCTCAACAATGCCATATCCATCGGCGAAGCCATGCGTCTTACCCATACCGACATCGCCTGTATGTCCTTCTGACATCATTGTCTCTTCAGCGCTGACTTTGACATGCAAAGGCAACGTGCCCCCGCTCTTCCACTGCGTAGATAAGTCCCACTCTCCCATTCCCATTCATCCGGCCAGACCTCGCTCTCATGCACGCCTCGTCGCAGGCAACCTCTCCGCATGGGTCTACGGCGCCGCCGTCGTCTACGCGTCCGAAACATATGACCCCGCCGCCATCGTCGACGCCCTCCTCGGCCAGCGGTGTACGGCGCTGCACGGCGTGCCCACGCACTTCATGGGTGTCCTCGCCGAGGTCGAGCGCCGGCGGAAGGCGGGCGCGGTGCTGGACTTTAGNCGGCTGAGGTGGGTTTGCGCGCGCAATAAGTGTAGAGCAACTGTTGATGAGGTGTAAAGGACGGGCGTCGCGTCGGGGTCGCCCGTCCCGATGCAGCTCTTGAAGCAGCTCATCACGGAGATGAACCTCCGCGAGCTCACAAATGCCTANGGGATGAGTGCGTTGTCTCCCTCTTGCTCCTCGCCTGAAGTACTCATGCACGCGACAGCGGAGACCAGGTAATGCGGCGTTGTGGGTCCGTGCCGGAGTGTGCTCATTGTCTCGCCAGCCCCATTTCGTTTCAAACTGTGCCCGAGGACCCGCTCATCAAACGCGTAGAGACTGTCGGCCGGGTGCGCCCGCACGTCAAGGCCAAGATCGTCGACGATGAGGGCAACATTGTCCCCATCGGGACGTCAGGCGAGCTGCTCGTGTCCGGTTATCTGGTCCACAAAGGGTAATGCTTTCCTGGTCTGCTGTGATTATCGTCCTCAGTCACTGGGTGTTTCGTAGGTACTGGAATGACGAAGAGCAGACGAAGATGGTATTGAAGAGGACTCAAGTCGACGATGACGCGATGTGGATGCACACCGGTGACGAAGTCGTCCTGGATGAGGAAGGCTACCTGTCCAGTATGTTCAGATAAACCTGAGCCACTACCATTACTAATGAAACATCTTTGTTTCCAAGTCGTCTCTCGCATCAAGGTATGCATGGATTTCTTTCGTGCTTCGGAGCTAAAGAGCTCACCCCATATCATCAGGACATCATCATCCGCGGCGGCGAAAACCTGTTCCCGGTCCAGATCGAAAACCTCCTCATGAGCAATACTGCCGTCCTCGAAGCGGCCGTCGTAGCCATCCCAGACGCAAGATACGGCGAAGTCGTCGGCGCGTGGATCGTGCCGANGCCGAACNCATCGCTCACCCGGGAGCAGGTCCGCAAGGCGGTATACGAGGGCATGAANCCNCAGGTAAGGCGCAGTANNACCNGACCGCATGTCAGCGCTGACTGTGCCNTGGCAGAACGCGCCGAAGTGGGTGTGGTTCCTNGGTGAGCACGGNACGCAGAACGAGCTGCCCAGGACGCCGAGTGGGAAGGTGCAGAANCACATTTTGCGCGAGTGGAGTCGTACCTTGGCTGAGAAGGGCGTGGGGCTGGTGTCGACATGATGGACGTGGTCACCTGCAGGTATGTCGTGGATTTACAAACGCCAGACTAGAGCTATGTATCATACAGCGCATGGGTCGAACTGGAGATTTTCTTAGTTTAAACCGCTAGAAAGATATGAGTCCGTCCATCCGATGGGCAGTCTACCAGTGCCGATGAGTTCCTCACTCTTGTCCATCATCGGCATCGTATAGAGCTCGTAACGCCTCCATCTTGTCGACATCTTTATACCACACACGGTCATACTTCGTGAAGAGCTCGCCTTCGGCCGGAAATGTCGTATCGGCATCCAGATCAGGATCAGACACCTGTTTCGGAGTTTCGAGGATCTTCAACAGACGGAAAACCACTCGACGTCGGCCCGCGTGCTCAGGCAGAGTTGACCGCTCGAGACGTACAAGAACTGTTCCTTCTGTAGACATCCATTGGAGGATTAGTTCCACGCCGATACAAAGAGAACGGGGATTTTACCATCGTAAAGCTTCTCGCGATGGAAAACTTGGGGCGGAGCAACCATGAATTTGTGTGTCCGCCCCGCAACAAAGGCGGTAACGTACGGCCGAAGGAGGGACAGTTTGAGCACGAAAGGCTCGCTCAGGCTATTGACGGATCGTTTTATTCGCTGGTGCCGCATATCCGGGTTGCGAGCATCATTAGTATTGATAGTTTGTTCGTCAACCAGTCCATCATGAACGAGCAATCGCAGCAGAGGCCCTTGTCTGCGGTGGGAGACGATGTGCGCGAGGCGCAGGTGCCACACATAGCCCTTATCATAGACAAGATCATGCCCGCGGGAGAAACTGGCTGGGTCGTTGTCCTCTGTCACGCGGAAGCGTACTTGCGATTCCAATGGGTTACGCATATTAGCGTGGTAGTATAGGAATCCTTTGGCTCCAGCAGGAAACGGCATCATGTTCGTGTAGCGGATTCTAAAGCACGCTGGAGGTACTTGGTTCGAGAAGGATGCATAGAGCCGGGGAAATATGTTTTTTGAGATATCCAGGAAGCATTCTCGATCAAGTCGCCTAGGGTCAAGAGTAGTGAGGGTTCTGTGTGGGGAACGTGGTTTGCCAACGCTTCGCGCTGTGTTTGAGCGAGAAGGTGCAATGTCTACTGCAGCAACCTACAACCGACATACGATTAGTCTCAAAACGTTCCGGAGATCACTTTGCGCGCGCACTGAATGTACTGTTGGATCTGGAACGAGAAGCGAGTCTGCCTTGTCAACGCGCTCTATGGCTGGCGGTACCGGTGACGACACGGAGGCGTAAAGTCGGCGAGCATGCGGCAGATGCAACGCAATGTTCCTGCAGAGCGTAACTGGAGGGAATAATAGCCGTGCTGGCTGCTGGCAAGCCCATAGCGCTAGTCTCATTGTCAGAGGTGCGGGGAGTCCTTGAAGCCGCATAGTGTCCCAGTCAATATTTGCTAACAAAGCATGGATGGGTTGCTATTTAAGTGTTGAAATTAGCTAGTCGAGTTGAAAGATCAGCTCATAAGTTCGTTCTTACCTCGAAAACCTGCAGAAGAAATCGAAGTGCTACAAACTGAACTTTCTAGCTTCAAGAGCCTGTGAAGCGCCCGTGCGCGTGACGGGCAATCAACAGACCGCCACAAGCGCGCGCGTCTCACACTTTGCCATCTTGTCTCCTTCCACAACCACCACCACCTCCCCCCATTTGTCTAACCAGGAGGTCCTTTGCAATCTTCTCGTTCAGGTCATCAGCAGAACCAGGATTTTTGGTGGTGGCAAAGGGCCCGTAAATCACGATATCACATCATCACTAGGCTCTCGGAAGCAATCCCCACCTCCGTAGCATCATGTCCGACCCCTCCCGAGCTTCAGTTCCTCCCGAAGACTGGGATCGCTCGGAAGCCGAAATCGACCCCACGATAGGCTCGGCACGAGTCGCCTTTCCTGTGTCTAGTGGACGTGAGGACGCAGCGGTGCATGGAGCGCGGAGCGGTGGGAACAAGCGCACGCTGAGCGAATTGTTGAAGTTACACGCGGAGAAGGGCACAGACGTCAACTTCACCCAGGAGGAGGCGTCGCGCGTCGCTGAGGTGCTTGGGCAATGGGTAAGTCATGGCTTCTATTCCATCCCGAAAAAATACTGTATGGTGGACCTGATTGCGTACGTCACGTCCGTCATGATCCGCAGATCAATTCGGGATCCTCGCCATATGAGGGGGAAGACGACTTCTTCAGTAGATCGCAAGACGACTCGAATCTGGCGCGCCGATCGCCTGCTCTGGACTCGAATGGCAGGCCACGCGGGCAGAGCGAAAGCGTGGCGCGCAAGTCATAGCCTTTTCGAATTTCGTCCTCGCGTTTTCTTGCCCCCGCTCTCGATATCTCCCAAAATCCATTGTTTCGCTAGCATTTCCCTCCATCCAGCACCATCGCATCACATTTATCCTATGCCGCCACACGGATATTTGGATCCACTAATATCGACTGTTTCTGTCTCTGCTCACGACCATTAATGACCAATGACCATTTACGACTTTGACGACCTCTCATGACCGCGATGATATTTCTATTCATATCTCTATGATCCCCCTTACGTTTTCATCTCAAGCCCTCCCGCCGTCGCTCCCCCACTCTCCCACTTTTTGGGCTGCTTTGTAGATTTTTTCAAGTTACTCAGCGTGGTATGTATACCGGTGGGTGTATAGATGTTCTGCGGCTGGTGACGGAGAGTTTAGGGTAGGGCAGGCAGGGGCTACATTCAGGATCGGAAGAATGGAGGGACGATCAGACCGCAAGGAACAGGCATGACGTTTTGTTACGCAACTCGTCGACCTGCCGTTCCAAGCGCGGAGATGGATTTGCTAGTTGGTCGTCCGTAGTTTCGCCTTCGCTTCGGTCTGAAACTCGATGCTGACTCTTTTTACTGCAGGTCGGGGACGTTGGTGGTCGCGCTTTGTCATTGCTTTGCACATACTGTACATCAGTGGAGCCCAAAACTTCTGAAATAAATTAAACATCAGAAAAGTGTTCAGCTGTATACTCTGATCTGATTTACTTTGCCAGACCAACTTGCGCATGGGACGGACATGTGCGCCGTCCCGAACCAACGTGATCTTTTGGCCATGAAATCCCGCAGGTGCGACTGCGGTGCTCATGCAAGCGCTCTTGCATACTGCAGCTGCGTATACGCGCTACTGACGTCGCAATTTGGCTCAACACGCCGTTCAGCAGTCGGGCACGTTTAATCCACATTGTTGCTATGTTGAGCGAGCCAGGATCCGGGATGACAAGCGATAACGTTCTTATGTACTGAAGTACTGAACTTTCGTCTCTGTTTAGATCATGAACGACGGCTCCGATCTCTGGACGATCCGTCGAACGCCTTAAAAGGGCAGTAGCTCATCGTCGCTGTATGTCCCGTCCTTAGCTCTGAGAAGGGCGCTAATAACAACGTCATTCTTTATCTTTCACCAGCTCGAACGGGCAGGCGATATGTTCGCCAGCTCCCTAGGACTGCGCACCGCAGCAACCTGCTGTTCATCCGCATGAATTTGGTGTTCCGATAGCAGCTTACAGCTTGAACATGTGGATGTCGTATCCTTGCGGATTCGCCCCAACCATCCTAAATAGAAGCTAATAACTATGGCCTTACGCATACTCCACCAACATACCATTTCTGGATCCCGGGATCGCAATAATATAAGTAGCAAGCAATTTCAGCCGTTCAACGCATCGACGTCGCAATGCTTTCGTGGCTCCAATCGCGTCTCCCCTCCGTCCAATTACATTCTCTTGCGCAGACGGCGAGTACACCAGTCCCACTCTCTGTCAATTACTTTCCGCACAGGTACGAACTTGCCCTCCCATATAGCTTTATGACTGATGAGGCCCCAGAAAATGCAACTATGCATGCGAGTTTTGTTTCCACACCACGAAGAATCTCTCAATCCTTCCCATAGACGAAGCGAAACGCGGCCTACGCCTACTGGCGGACGCCGGCATGAAGAAGCTCAACATCAGCGGTGGCGAACCATTCTTGAAGCCAGAGTTCATTGGAGAAACCTTCCGCTTTTGCAAGGAAGATCTGAAGTTGGAGTCGTGTTCTGTCGTGAACAACGGATCCAAAGTTACCGAAGCATGGCTAGACAAGTTTGGGAGGTACCTCGATGTCATGGCCATCTCCTGCGACAGTTTTGACCCCGAGACGAATATTCGCCTTGGGCGCGCTGAGCAGAGCTCCGGTAGCCATGTTCGACGCGTTTTTCAGGTGGCCGAATGGTGCAAAGCGAGAGGCATACAAGTCAAAATCAACAGCGTAATAACGAGGTGCATATTCACTGCAACCTTCGTCATACAGCCCCCCTCACGTTCTTTGTATCCTTTTACATAGATTTAACTGGGACGAGGACATGAATCATGCGATAGAAGAGCTCGCGCCGGTTCGCTGGAAGGTAAGCAAGCTTTCACGATGCTTAGCTGAAACCCATCCTTACTTTCTTGTAATGCGGTGCAGGTCTTCCAAGTCTTACTCCTAGACGGCGAGAACACAGGCTCTGAGACGGGCTCCCTGCGAGACGCGCGCGACCTTGTCATAACCTCCGAGCAATTCCGAGCTTTTGTGGAACGGCACAAAGCACAGGCCTGCGTCGTGCCTGAGGACAACGAGGCTATGCGGGACTCATACCTGAACCTGGACGAACGGATGAGGTGCCTGTCAATCGCTGGTACACAGCCTCCGCTGGGTCACTGACTTCCTGGTGTACAGGTTTCTCAATTGCCAGGACGGCGGCAAGTCGCCTGGTCGGTCGCTCCTCGATGTGGGGGTTGTCGAAGCTCTCAAGGATGCAGGGTTCGACGAACAGACATTCATCAGCCGGGGCGGGATATTTGAATGGAGCCGCCCGAAAGACCTGGATTGGTAACGGCGCTTCCTAACTTTGACAAGAGGCGCCGTGGAACACTATATAGACTTCGGAGCATGAGGGGGGCTGTAACAGAGGCACCGTCTGTATATGACTTTCCTGAGCATGCTCGAAGTATTCGACTCATCACATGGCTAAGGACGAGGTTACTAGTAGGCTATGAGGTGCGTGGACAGGTTTGACGGGGGCGTATCCTCAACGGGTATTAGTCGTCGAGAAGTCGATGAGCAAGGGCGGTGGCGGGTGCATCGCTTCCGCCTCTTGCTGTGACTAGTATCCTAGGTTGCTATGCTGGTGAGTCGTATAACAAACAGTTGTTGGCTTTGCTGTATCCTTGTAGGACCTCGNTTTCCACTCTGTACCGACAGTCTCAGCGTTAACAGCAATCACACCTCCATGGCNGGTCCNGTCAGTGCTAGGGATTTTTTCGACCTCGTGGTTGCGATCAAGGGAAGGATCGACAAGGTAGTCATTTCTTCAATATTTCNATCCTAGTCGCCTTCTCATCGTAAAAAAACATTGCAGGTCTCCGACAACNAAACGGAGCTAAAGGAACTGGCGGATGACCTCTATGAAGACATCAAACGCTTGCTGAATTGCATCCATTCGCAACGGAAGTTATCGAAGCAAAGCAAGCATCCCCTCGACGCTGAGTTCGATCATTGCTTATCCGTGTTGAAGAGGTAATTTGACCTAGTCGCGAATCTTACAATAACCAGCGCATCGCTGACCTGTTTTATCCTGGATAGCGATCTGATTCGCATCCAGAAACGATGCAATACGATGATACGCGACGATACAATCTTCTCAAAGCCTGGCATCAAGAAGTTCTTCCAGGGCGTGACACGTGCTGACGATATACTTAAAGAAATCAAGTCACTACGCCGCAAAGTGAAGGCTCACTACATACGGTTCTCAGTGGGTCACAATCACAACAAGTTCAAACCGAGATTACCTCTGACTTAGCTCTCTNCTATAGGCATCCGGAATGGTCAATGTNGCACGCCACGTTAGCGACATCCGAAGACAGTTGCAACGCGTGTTGTCTGCTGTTGACAAGAAGCTATCTGACACGGTCACGGAGGCTGCTGCCAATATTGACAAGGCAACGCAATTGACNGGAGCTGACCAGATGGACCAAGTGATGATGACAGTGACTCTGAAACGAGCTACGAAGGCAAGTGTCATTAACCTGGCGATGAATGACATGAACNGATAGAGCTCTTGACCCTTCAGGANCTCCAAANCGACGACATCACCGCCTTGGAGAAAGCATATCTCCAGACGAAAGTGAACACTTTGCATCGTCTGCTTGGGGAGTCNTTTGGGTCGGTTCAGGGTCCAGACCTTGTGCGGAATACGTTCTTGACCGTGCCANTCTCTATCAGCCCCTCGACCTCNGANACGGCCTCGACATCANACAGTGACCCTGGNGATGCAGTCATGCANTGCCTACGCTTCCTTCGCACTCTTCAGGGCGACTCNGGATCTTCACTTCCAAANCGACACTCCTCCCCAGATTCTCTNCANCAGTTCGCCNCCGATCTAGAAGCATTGTCCAAATCTGTCTCCGAGATCGGATTCATCGACGATGCGGCAAGAGTGTTCAAACATGTNGTNAAGATNCGCAGAGCACTGGCTGAAGACGANTTCACCCAGTACCGAGAGCAACTGGCAGCCACNCTAAACAACTACGCCGCTCTTCTCATTCGCGTCGACNGNACNTGCAAAGAAGTTTTGGANTGTGCGGAGGAGGCCGTCCAGATCTACGAAGACCTTTTCCGCGACGACCCCGATAAATANGATCTGCATTTCGCNGCTATGGCNCACAATTTNGCATCTGTNTCGTTCCAAGCCGGCCACCCCATGGCCGCCCTTCAGCANAGTAACTGGGCTGTTGAGACCATCCGTCCCCGTGCCGAGGAGGACTTNGATACATTNGCNCCCAATTTGGCNACCTACTTGATAACTTCGGCCCTNGCGTTCTGCGAAATNGGCTGCCGNGAAGAAGGCCTTCCATTGATCCAGGAGGCCGCAGNNATTTATCANANGCTTTCNGATGACCACTTTAACCAGCATTATCCNGCTCTGGCAGAGTNTCTCTCTATTCTATCCGACATTCAATGGAGTCTCGGTGCCGGTGACCTCGCTCGGATAGCNATCGACGCAGCCNTCCANATAGGCCGNGANCTCACCTCAGNCGCAGACTGCCCACNANTACACCAGAANTGCCTCTCNCACTATCTCCACACNTTTTTCTTGCGGCTCGAGTGCGTNGATGAAGAGCAGGCCTTAGCCGTCATCATAGAACTAGTGCAGCTNCGACGCGAGCTTGCNCGAGNNGACNGTTCCTTNANGTCNGANCTTGGCGTNNCGTTGTATAACAANGCAGCCCTCCTATGTCGGCTCGGGCGTTATGAAGAGGCCGAAGGTGTGGTCGGGGAGGCGCTGTTCGTTAAGAAGTCCCTGGCCGAAGANGCTTCTGCACCAGACAAGGCCAAGTCTTCCGTGACGGCTTGTCTGGAGATGCAAGCCCAGATCAAGGAGCGTTTGAACTCATTCCCGGGTCATCACGCCGGACACAAGACGTAGCTCGAGAAGGGCCNCCTAGGTGAGCTTCTATCCTCCTTGCATAATCCGAAGCAGAACTAAAGCCTGTCGTGACAGTTCATATTAGCTTGGTCGCTTCCCAGTAGCTAAAATTNCAGCGCATCAATGCTCGCAGCGCATCTTTGCGCTGCTACAAACATGGATCCCATGCTTCGCAGGCCATTCCCCCGAGGGCTGGTCGGTCTTGCTGGGCAGNNNGTTCTTGGTCGTANAGGGATTNCANNNTNNNGNTT